>JAAVUC010000539.1:0-54635 GCA_014898925.1 Fusarium nelsonii
GTGGTGCAGGTATCAGTTCCCTTCGCCTTTTAATGTTTGACTAATAAGTGATACCTCCTGTTTCTTGGCACAAAGCACCTTGGATCAAGACACGTCCACATTCGCCTTCTCCCTTCCTCGGAGTTTCCTTGATTCTTAGAGGACTATATCATTCTACAAACGAATATTAGCCTGTTGGTACTTGGCCTAGCCTATCTATTGTAACCAAGAGTGCTTCTATGGTCAATCATTTGATCCAATATCGAGTCTCAGCTCATACTCAACGCCGCTGACGTTAAAACGTCCTGCACCCTGACTCACGTAGCCAGGTACGCTACGGTACATCAAGGTCAGGTCCAGTGCGGATGAGTGAGCGGGAGATACCCTGCAAGCCCCCGACTCCGAGTGCCGAGCCTTCTCCTGGGATTCATAGTGCCCTTGCCTTACCTTACCTTACTTTACCTTTCCTAGGTACCTTACATTTACCAGAACGGCTTCTCGTCTCCGCACGAGCTACTCTTCTCTCCCAACCAACAACCTTCCCGAGCTGAGCCTTGAACGACGAATCGTAATTTGTTTGTTTGTTTGTTGTTTCTGTTTGATCGCTTCTTGCAGTAAGCTGGTGGGACCCGAACCAACCACAACCATGGAGATCCAATTCTCGATCCCTATTAACGGCGGGCGCAACAGCTCGGCTGGGTAAGCTGAGGAACCCTGTCGCAATGGATCCTTTCTTCTTGTTACAGTGCAGTACAGCTGAACTGAGCTGACAATGTTTTTGTCTTTCCAGTTCTACATCTGCATCAAACTCCTCCACCGAGAGATCTGCAAATGCCACGGCTGCTCGTGGCGGCGGCACTCATCGCTTTGCGCTTGAGACACGGGCTCGGCACACTAGACGCAGCTCAAGTAGAGCCCGCACAGGATGTGCTACATGTGAGTTTGCCGTGTACCCCTTGTTTGTCATGACAGCATTACTGACTGTTTCTTAGGCAAGTAAGTATCCCGCTCTCTGTTAGGGTTTCGCATTGCTCCAGTCGCGTGACAGTTTGGGAAGTCCATTACTAACACCTTCCAGAAAGCGACATGTCAAATGCGATGAAACCAAGCCATCGTGTCTTAACTGCTTGAAATGGAGAGGTTCCTGTGACGGGTACGTTGATGCTTCAGCTCCTTCCTCTGAGACCGCCTCCACAGAACAACGACCACGCCCTGCGGCGTCCAGGTCAAAACCAGCTGCGAACTCAACAGCCAAGGCTCGTGCAGCTCCGAAAATAAAAGTTAGCACAGGATCCACGGCCATCACCGCAAGGGTACCGACAATCCCAGAGGAGCCTTCAATCAATACCATCTGCTTCACGAGTAGTGAACAGCGGTCCTACTTCGACGAATGGTCTTCCCTCAGCGTTAGCTTCCTCAGTGGAGGCTTGGGAGATGCACGGTTATGGACTACAACGATGCCTCAACTCACACTGCAAGAACCCTCGTTGCGGTATGCTGCCATGGCAGTTGGAGCGTTGCGCAAATCTTCAAATGTTGAGTTTGAAGCCTCTTCTCCTGGAAATGAACTTGCTGGCGATAACAAACACTATCTCAACGCTATCGTCTACTACTGCGAAGCTTTGCAATTACAGGCCAAGGCCAGGCCAACCAAGGAAGGTCTACGAACAGCATTATTAGCATCTCTCCTATTTATCTGCTTCGAGGCGCAACGGGGTAACATGCCAGCAGCTCTCAAGCACATCATACATGGTTTTAGCATGCTTAACGAGCTGGCTGCATGTTCGGACAAAGCCCCTAGTCTCGTCAGGATTGCACCAGCGCCTCCCGCGCTGGTCCAGGAGATTCTTGACTGCTATAAGCCCTTGGAATTGCAGTCGCGGTCTTTTATGGGCTCATACAAGAAATTCTTCTTCCCGCCAAAACCACCTGCTGTTGTGGCTCATCAAACTGCTCCGAGTCAAGCTCCTAGCCCTCAAAATCTGTCCAGTCCAGTGAGCCAACCTGGCACACCGTGGACCGGCGCGACTCCCGGTCAACAGAATTCCGTCGGTTTGCCAAGTCCTCAAAGTCAAGCAAGTCCGCAGTCAGTGTCGAACCAGCAGACGCCTCCTCGAGCACCACCGCAGAGACCTCCAGGCATTGCGCCTTTCACCAAACACTCACCCTATTTCAGACCTAAGCAGACCAACATTACTGTCATTGACGATATGCCGGCAACTTTCAGCACGTTAGACGAAGCACATGGCTACTGGACCTTACTGCAGAGATTCTTGGTTCAGTATATTCCTCTTCTAACTGCGACAACGGCACAGCTCGCTTTACCAAAGGTCAAAGACAGAGGTGAGCTGGAAGCTAAACTGTCCAGTGTGAGGCAAAACCCAAGAATCGCCAAGTTTTTGGAAGAGTCAAGATCATGGCTCCAGCGATGGTCGATCGCGTTCAGTCCCCTACTTCAGTCCGCCGCGGACAATCAACAGAATGACGTTCAATCTTACCTAAACGCAATTAATCTACACATTGAGTTCCTCATCCTCTATGTGTATACGTCGATGCCGCGTTACTCTGGCCTCGAAACAGCGAAGGAACTCACACCACAATACCAACAAATCAATAACATCGCCGAGACATTAATTGCGTCTCGTCCCAACTGCGGCTTCGCGATGGACTCCGGCTGGACATGGCCACTCTTCGTTTCCGCCTTTGGTTGCCGAGATCAAGCCGTCAAAGAGGACGCCGTCCGCATCCTTGGAAAATACCCTATTCGAAATGCCCTGCGTGATAGTCGCGTGTTCCGTGCAATTGCGCTCAAAAATTGTGAGGTTGAGGCCATGAATGCGATGGAGGGCGACGAAGATGAGCAGTGGTTGCGGCTCAGAAGGAGAGAATTAGTGTTTGAGGATCTTGGGATGAATATTATCTTCCGTTATGCAGAGAAGAACCCGATGACTGGGGAGTGGGATCTTATCGAGGAGGTGGCGGCCTTCATGGTAGGCGAAGATGGACAGCTTGATTGGCACAGACAGCCCATCTCTGACTCCATCTCAATCCTCTCAGGAGTTTGTTAGGAGGACTTGCACATGTATGCGATATAGAGCAGAGGACGGATCCGGTGTTGGTTTGGATAAGCGTAGGAGTTCTGGCGTACGTGCTTTTAGGCTGCGATTAGCCAGATGGATTATCTGCAAAGAATGAAGGAACACGATGCATTTGAAGTTATATCTAGACGCAGCAAATACCACACTACACAGACCTTGGTTGACTTTCCCGACTTCAACCTGGTTGTTTCTGTGACAACTCAAAAACCTACATAGGTGGGAACTGTTGAGAACTGTGACATGCTTGGTTGTCTTTGAGTGCAGGCGGTGTCCGCGGATGTGCTTGGACGCTCACAATGCAACTGTGACGTGGTGATGCCCCCATGTAAGGTGTAAATTACCATGTGAAATCGGTGAGCAGTCGGCAAAGAACACCGTAATTACGATAGTGAATTGAACTGATTAAAACGAAAACACAAGAGTTACACATGGACTATATAGAAACAAACAATCAATATTCATCTCATTAATATCCTGTTGGCGCCTCTTTCAACTGCCATGTCTAGGGTACCTCGGCGCAGATGCCGAGGTCGTCGGCCTCAGGCACGCGCCACCTCCACATTCTGAGCGCCAAAGGTGACGTGCCTCGGGGTGGTTCGGCGGGCAGCCCCCAGGAGCTGAGTTGGCTGATCAGCATCCAATCCATCTCTCATAATCAAATCAAATCAACTCCATACACAAGACATCACCCACCGCCTTCATTACAGCATCACCGCCGCTACTGCGAACTGTCACTTTAATCCATAATAACGCGTCATGGCTGGCGACTGAAATACTCGCTACCTTGACGCTCACATCCATCGGCATCACGCGCGCATCTCCTCCTTTTAACAGCATACCCGAATCCCAACCATATCAACACCCACATTAGAATAGGGATATGGACCCCTCTTTAACACGCGACGTGCCAACATCGGCTTCTAAGTCTACCAAGACACCATCTTCCTCGACTGCTTCTAAACAATCACCACGACCGGGTATTGGTCGCATTCTATCATTACCTCCACAGTGGCTCTCCATGTACGATGAGTTTATAACGAAAAACGCCGGCCAAGTGTCGCAGATCGAGAGCGCTTTACGGAGCTTGACATATATAATTCCAGGTGAGCCGACATGTTGAGGTCTCGTTCGCTATAAAGGCTGTATCTAACATTTGCCAGGCCGATTCCGCGATGCCGAAATCGCATCCGAGTCGATCCACTCGGGTGTTCAACTTCTATCTCTATATCATGACTCCCTACTTCAAAAGGCCATTGCACGTCTGCCGATGGCTAGCATGCCATCGGCGCATGCTCGGTATACAAGATACTGGACTCAAAAGAGTGGCGCATATCGAAGGATAGCCATGTTTCTGCAGATGATTATCTATACAGAGATGCTATGGGAAATGACCGCCAAGCGGAAGGGAGGTGAAAAGTCCAGGTGGAAGGTCGTTGTGCTTCTCGAAGCCCTCAAGGCATTTTGCCGGCTTTTGCTCCTACGCATTACTCGGTCACGACCGCTGGTCACGCCGGTATTGCCGGAACGGGAGCCTATTCCCGAGGATGCAGCAGCTGCAGACGACGATGAGGAGATTGCGTACCGAAGTGAGAGCGAACTGATGGATGAGATATCCGCGGATGGGTCAGGATCTTCGCAGTCGTCGAAACCTGCCCATGAGCGCGAGTGGACTATGCCACGAACTGGCATGAGTTTGCCATCGCTGCCTACAGGAGGAGATATCAGCTCGTACTTGCTCGGCCGCGTATTGACCGCGGATGACATCAAGCCCGCAACTAAGCTGCTCAACCAGCTTCAGGGCAGCAGTCACGGAGCCGAGATACTGCAGATCCTGTCGCCACTCATCTACGCAGCGGCTATGGCACACAACATCCGACGTGGAGGGAATAAGAAAGCATGGACCCCCTGGTTGATCGGTTTTGCAGTCGAGTATGCGGCCCGGCAATTGAGGGACCGCGGTCTGCGGACGACGGCCCTGGAACGCGAGGAATGGAGTAAGCGTGGATGGGCCATGGGTTGGTGGGCTATGAGGGGTGCTGCATACGAGAACATCACCAAGGGCGTCGTAGGAGGAGTGACCAAGAGAATGCCTTCTTTCATCGGGGGTATCCTTGAAGACTACGAGTACTTGTGGGAGAACTACTACTTTAGCACCAGTGCATAAGCTGCACATCGGTGCAGTAGACCGGCTCGTCTCAAATATATTGAAGTCTAATGGTTCGTGGAAACGCGTCAGTTTACGAACTTGGCATAATACTGGGACGAACGTCTTGAATCCTCTCTTGCCCCGAAACACAATAGGGCACCCGATCGACAGATGGATATGGATCAGGATGGTTAAGCTATGCAAGCTTTGACATCACTGCCATCCTGGATTCGTCTCCTGATTTGGAAAACCACTCTTGCGCGGGGGTTGCACGATTGCCTTCTCAGCTGCCCGTGCGTTGCCCCCCAATATTGTTTGGAGGCTTTCTCCGACCATCGTCGGGCGATCAAACAGAGACTTCTGCTTGCCGAGAATGGCATCTTGGCTGTGCTATCTGGCTGTTTGGATTTATTTTGTTCTGTTTAGTTTGGTGGCGATGCGTATAACATTATGCATGTGTATTTTAGATCAGATCGCATGGGCGTTGAGGCATGACATAACTGCTTATTATTACAAATCTTTTTTTTCTTTTAGCCGACAACTACGAACTACTTTTAACTTTGCTTTTTTCATTTATCTGAAATACGAAATGTAACCTTCAGAATAACATCTCATTCATCTCCCGAACTAGGATCGAGACTAGACGTGAATGACGCTTTAGGCGAAAAAAGGGGTGTGCATGCAGTTCCACTGGGCAGTGCAGTTCAGTGCAGCGCTCGGCCGAGAACGAAGATCCACCCTGGTCTGTATCGTATGTGCAGTAATAGCTGACGGATAACGACGAGAAGGCGAAGAGACAGGAAAAAGAGACCCCGAGTCGATTCGGAGTTTCTTGCGAGAGAGAGAAAGCGCGGAGTCTTGGGGGGGTGTATGTGGCGGAAGAGGCGGCGACCTTCGAGCCGGCTGTTTGGAGGCGGGTTTCAAGTTGAAGTTGGAGGAGTGTCTAGTGGGCTGCTTTTTCCTACAGATTTCTATTCTACCGAGAGCAGAGACTTTTCTTCTGATGTGCAAAGTGATACTCGTGAAAGGCAACAATTGACAAAGAGACGGTGAAGAAATCCGTACAACATCATCTCGCAAGAAGAGTTTGCAGTGTAACGCGGTACCTTGCATGTAATGATAGTTGGCCGTGCTATATATAAAATCGACGTCTCCAGCTGCCATTCTAAACCACAGGGTTCGGCGCTATATTGCTCTTTTGGTAAAGAAACGTTCCGTTCCTCTGGCAAGGTTGTTGTTTGCTAAAACTGCCCATGACTATAGAGAACTGTCATCCCCTATTTCTTACAAATTGTTTTCTCGTTCTATTATTATTCTTATCTCCGCGCTATTTGAGCTCCTGCTCCACGACTTTAGCTTGTACAGGTTTCTGGGCACCACAAGTAACTACCCGATCCAAGAATGGTGAAACGTTGAACGTTGAGTTTTTCCCTTTTCTCGGTAAGGAACTAGGGCTGAAAAGGCCACGGAAAGACTAGCACAACCCAAGCTGAAGTCAACAATAGACTCACCTCAAACGCTGTGCGCAGGTGCACAAAGTTTTGAGAGCTTAAAATAACAGCGACTGTGACCTGGTAGTCACCTGTAAGCATACCAAGGTGGAAGAAACGCAGGCACAAGGCTCCAAGAAAATCTGCCGACCAAAAGCCAGCTCTCGGGTAAACCGCGACATGCTGGTACATATGATCTGCTCTTAAATACGGGATGGGTCTGCGCATTGTGATGCTGAACATACCCTTAGACTAGACCAATACAAGTTGGCCTCAATGTAAGAACAACTATACGACTGCACAAACTGGTTGAGTGCTCATAATTAGTGCCAAATAGAATTGACAGTCGCTTCCTAAAGACTCTTGCTTTGTTGCTAGGCTTGTCTTGAGCAAATGTTCTCTAGATGAAATTAGAGCACGGACACTCAGGCTCGGCAACTATGCCTCTCGCGATATAGCGCCGTTGATCGGTTCATGTGATGATGATGATATGTAACTTCTAGTCCCTGACTAGAACGTATGGGGACAAACTTCAAGGACCAGTCATGATGCGGGTTGAAATAGGCCGCCGACAAATGAGATGGATATCATATCGCGAATGAGTGGGTAATGAGATGTTTGTCTAGCTTCAAATTTGATCGGGACCAACAGAACCGTTGGCAAGCGGGATGCTACATTGCCATTGTCCTTGTCATCATCATCAGGGTTCGCAACGTTGACCATCCTGTCTTTGCTTCTTCTTTGTGGACCCTAAGCCGAACTCAAGGCCGTTAAAAGGGGCAAGACATGGGAGTCGTGATACGCGAAATGATGCAAGTAAGAGCAAAAGCCGGTGTGCTTCTCGAAGTCAGTCGGGCCCTCCACTGCTGCACTGGGTCCGCTGGGGCTTGGTTCGCAAATCGTCTTTCCAATGTCCGATCATTGACAGCGGAAGGTTTCCTTGTCATGCAGCAATCAGTTTGGAACGATTCGGAGTCAGTCAGAATTCCGAGCTGAGGCTGATAGATTGCGACAAGCCGGGTTTGGTTGGGATGGGCCTGGTCGGGGTCTTCGTCCTGACAAGAGTCAGGTAATTTCCACATCTGCCGTGCTGTGGGAGTTTACCCCTGGGCATCCAGCCTTAGTCATTCGTTCAATGCCCGGGAAGTTGGTTTAATTCGACTATAGAGCGATTGTAGTTCCGTTCTTGGGAAAGCACGCACTTCGCCTCGCCTCGCTCTGTGTGGATCGCTTGCAAAAGGGCTCAGAAATTCTGTCTGTTGTTCGTTACGGGTGGAGAAGAGCCAAGACGGGTAGAGATAAGTCAGCGATGACGATGATGACAGCGTCGATCCAGGGGCATTCAGCTGCCCTGTCCAGTTCAGCACGGCAGATCCAACCACAACGTCTTTCCACCCATTTACGTCTTTTTTTATAGCATGGATGAGAAGACGCCCGGGCTGATGGAAGAGGCGTTGAAGGTGCGACGTGAAGTTGCGGACACGATGGTGCCATAATTGATGACCAGCCCAGCCAGAGGCTAACCTTGATCGATACCAACCTTGTCCGACCAACCCCAACCCCAGCTCCAGCTTGAGGCCCAGAACCCCCCAGCCTTGATCATCGCGGATGGGAGCCTGAGTTAGAGTAGATACGGGTTGGGTTGGATTGGACTGCCTTGACTTTGACATGTGAATTGAGTTATTGAGGATCGGCATATGTCATGATCCATGCTGATTTATCAATCATCGCCTATTACTCTTGACCAACAGAACGCAGTCGAGCAAAGCAAACAAAGTAAAGAAAGCCAACTCAATCAGAAAGCAATAACGCTCCGACCAACGCTTCCTTATAGAACGGCCCTCTTCTGGTACAGATACCCTTCTTTGCTTCCTGCTCCGTCCCAACCAACCCTGGTTTGTAGTGGTCGTGTAGAGCCACGAAAATAGGTGACCATTCGAGCCAAGGATGAAGCTCCTTTTCTCTTGGTCGGGGGCTTCCCTTTGGGACCAAGAGACGTAGTGGCTGATTGGCGGAAAACCGTTTCGAAACGCTCAATGGGCGGCGCCGACGGGTTTATTATGGTTCCATTCCAGCCAACTCTACCGCTTCTGTTACTGTTGGCTGGCTGCCGTTTGGGATAGTGACCCTTGGATCGCTGCTGGTGGCTTTGTGTTCCTTGCTGGATGCTTGTCGCGTGTTTCAGGTGAGTATTCTGTTACAGAGTGTGTTCCATCCTCAAAGTCAGATAAGATCAGATCAGCTAAGCATGCTGTATGCATCGGTTCTGAGGCATTCTGCCTGGAAAGGCTGCAACCACGTTTTCTTCTCGGTACCTAGTCCAAGAGTCGTGCGGCTAAAATCCGATCTGATTGACCGATGATCCCAGAAATTGCGAGAAAACGTGGTGATCCCATATCGTTTCTTAGCTAGCGAACAGCTTTGATAACACGGGACGTGCGACGGAGTAAACTACCTTGATCGAGCCAGATTCCGGAGTAGGAGGAGGAATTGGGAAATAGACAGCCCAGGATCAGCAGCCGGGTGCCTTTTTAGCACGCCGGGACTAACTCAAGTCACTGGACGGACGCCTTAAAATCATTGTACGTACCTTAGCAGTGGCCCATCTAATGGGTACTATCCGTTAAATGGGTTTTCTTTGCTGTGGATCAACTGCTCGTGTCATGGGAGATTCACATTCTGATGAGAACAGCTTCATTATGGTCGCAAGTGATTGATGGGACTCTTGCCTTGTCGCTTCTCGCTGCTCCGAACACGACGCCATGCCGCCTTCCGTTCTTGTATGTACGGTACGGCAACTACAATAGGTACCTCCTTAGGAACCTGGCCTGCAGTGCAGTGCAGCCAAGCTGCGATGCTGCGCTGGACAGGGGCTTGCTCTTCAAAGAAAAGAGAAGAGACATCGTTGTCTTGTACTGTATGTATGCATCCGTTGAAGAAAAATCACACAAAACAAATGCTATCTTTAGAATCAATATGTGGTGAAACAGCGAGACCTCTTGTGTTCTCTGTATGCCTCTAGTAGGTACTAAGGTACCTAATACTGGTGATGTAGATGTACATGTAGAATTCAGCGTATTGTATTTGCACAAGCGTTCACACTATTGTTTAGGTCTTGTTTCGATCGTCTGCGTGTTTGCTTCACTTTTACTTTCCTGGCAGACATCTGTCACATTTCAGTTGACAACCTTTTTTTCTTTCTTGACCCTAAACTCACCTCATTGTTGCAACCTCTTTGAATCCCAGGGACTAATTAACTTAGCTTAAACTCCGGCTGTACAGTAATGATATCCAACCTTCTCTGGAGCCTTGCCCTGAGCGCTGGGTGTTGTCTTTGGTTGGCTTGTCTTGGTTAGGCTAGATTGGTTTCTGGTGCAGAAGCCCCTGTCCTGGGTTAGTAGGTAGGCTCCTGGCTCGTGGTCGACCCCTGATGCCGTTCCATAGTGGGAATTGGTCCAAAAGAAACCAGGGATACTCCTGTCTGATGCTAAGTTATCAGGTCCCGCTTGTCTTTCGACGGCGCGAGAGGAGATCTTGTTGTCATGACGCTCCTAAATGAGATCGTGATGAGGTAGGCAAGTACCTACCTAGGTAAGCTTAAGTGCAGAAAGCACTGTCAGCATCCATACCTATTTATCCATCTGGATATACGCGCTTACATAGTAGTAGTCCATATTTTGTGATGATCTTGATCAGCGTTTATGACCAGCAGCAGCATGGGAAATTGAACCATACAGAATAAGACAGCAACCCTTTCTCTACTGTATCATCCATTGAGCTGATGCATCCATTGTCTCTTTAATGGTCCCCTCCGCGAATGAGGACATCAAATAGAAAAGCACAGTAAGCTGAACAGGGGAGCTCACCACATCATATCAGTTGTAAGCACCTATCCAGTCAATTATTTCCTGTACGTCACGTCACTACCAGTACTCTCTTGTCCATTCATGCCTTGGATCTTACCACGATCCCCGGATGTTTTTCTTCTCCGCATCCAATTTTCTACTCATTCAATCCCTCATCGTCTCCTCTCTTTCGATCCGCACTCACAGTCTTTGCACGAGAATTGAACCTTCTATTTTAGGTCACTTGTTCGTGGGTTAGTCACCGACATCGTCATTTCCACATAGCAAACTTTCACTGCCCATCATTAATTCCTGTGAAACTCTGGCTCAGAGACGGACTGTACGGGGCTTGAAGAAAAAAAGGAACTGGTCATCTAGGAATAGGTACGGGACAGGTACGGATACACGCGCAGGCCCCCAAAAAGACCGCAACAGCAAGGTACCCGACCCGAACCTAACCAAAATACGGATACAATACCCCGTCACAACCTACCAAAAAAAAAAAAAAAAAACACCCCCAGTACAGGCCCATTTTCGGTTGGCTCTAGCTTTCTTTCCTGTCTCTTTTCTTCTCCCCAGGCCAACCCAAGTCATCCTTTTGGAGGCTTGATACTCCCTCTGCTCTGCTCCTTTTTCTGGCCCCGGTCCTGGTTTCGTGGGCTTGGTCGTGTCTGTGTCAGTGGTGGTGTTGCCAGACCAAAAAGTCCAGCGCCTTAAGCACGGGCGGAGCTTAGAACAACTGCATCTCCATTGCCCGTCCTCTCTGCCCCCTCTTCAGCGCAGCAGGCCCCTTCAGATTCCAGGTCTTATCCAGTGAGTGGCAGCACCAAAAGTTTAGGTACCTTAGGTACAGCACGGGCAACTAGCACCTGCAGCCCGGTCCTTGCTTGCCTCCCACTTGGATCCATCGTTGGTCTCTCAATCATACCCCCCCTGCGCACAACAGCAAAGGAGACAAAACACCACAGGCGATCATTAATTACAATACTTCGGAGAAATAACCTGACCACACGCCCACGCCCCTTCCCAAGGTTAACTATCCTGTCTAACCTTTGCCGATTGATTGTCTCGTCCTTCTCTCCTCCACATCACATCCGTACCCCGTTATATTTTGGCTACACCTATCTATCGTACCTACTGCATCTAAGGTACCACCTACTACTACTACCAGCCCAGCAGACAGGACCCAGCACAGTACTAGTATCTGGGACCCAAGGACTCCAGCAAGAGCAAGCACCCCTGGTCTAGCTTCCTTCCTGTCTCCTACCTTGTGCCTGAGCCAGCCAACGTCTGAGCCTTCGCCTGCGTTTACTCCTTCTTACACTACCCTCCCATCCCCCATCTTCTTCCCACCTTTCCCGTCGACTCTTCACAACTCCAAACTAAACATCACCAACATTTCTTTCTTTCGTTCTTGTTTCTTTTTTGCTTCGTATCCACTCTCGCTCAAAGGTCTTGGGACCCTCGACTCTCGCTCTTGTCACTCGCTGTTTGCTCATTTCCGCAATCTGAAGGACTCAACACTCGCTACCCCGTGCCATCAGCTCATCGCCCAAGGCCACCACGTTCGCTCCAACAACCACTTTATAATCACTCCGCGACTTCCACTGTTCGACGAAGCATCGAATCATCCCATAACCTTGTTCTGGCCCACGTCCGGATTATCGATCGTTCCTCCATGTGAGCGGATCCCATGGATCGGAGACAGAGCCAGACCAACAGTCCTCAACAACAGTTCGACTTCCAGCAACACAACATGTCGCAGCAACCAAGCCCTTCGCCCCAGCAGGCTCATGATGCTAATCCTCAAGACGTCCTCGCCGAGGCACGCAAGAACTTGCAGTGCCTAATTGACTCGGGCCTGTCCAAGGAGCTTTTGCATCAGCTGGTTGATGGTAGCCAAGCTCTCAATCTTAATCTCAGCGCGATGAATGCCATGCAAGCCATGCCCACGATTCCATCTCAATCTCAGCGTCAGACTCCATTCAATCAGTCCACCAACCCGAACCATAACGCCAATTCAGCTTCGCTTGCTCCTCCACCGCCGATGCGATGCCCTCCTCCGCCCCCTGTTGCGTCGAGTGTACCAAGTGTTCAGACCGTGACTACAGCTCCTTCGAACGGTTCATCTACCGCGACGACCCCGACTCCATCAGCTGAGGTCAAGCATGAAGTTCTCCCTGAGGATGTAAATTGTGCGTCATCCCACCTGACATCTGTTGTCAATTTCCTAGACCCATAGCCTTGCTGACAGGTATGCTAACAAAGACCACGATACAGCCATGTTCCTTCCTCCTCAGGTCGCGTTCAGTCATCGTCCTCGTATCTCCGTTTCTTCGACAAGCTCTGGGTCTTCGGGTCATGCATCCATCTGGTCAACCAACTCGGGACAGTCCTCGATGTCGTGGCAGTCTACTTCTACCTGTAACCGATCGCAGGCGCCGCTTCCGATTCCTCCTTCTAGTTCCATGAATGGCCTTGGTCCCATGAGTGCCCCGGTTGGCACAGCTGGCAAAACCAACATCTATTGGTGTACCTCGTGTGAGACGAGTTTCAAGCGCAAGTACGACTGGAAGCGTCACGAGGACGAGTTTCACGAGCGCTGGCGCAAGTACCCTTGTCCCGAGCCTGGATGCAACCGCAGCTTTTGGGGATCCAACTCGTTCAATCAGCACCACAAGCAATGTCATGGCTGCAAGACCTGCCCCCATGCCGAGAAGGTGGTCAAGTTCCTTCGAAAACGTAAATACTGGGCCTGCGGCTTCTGCTCTGCTCTCCACCCAGCTCGCGAGCGTCACGTTGAACATGTTGCCCGTCATTTTGAGTCGGGCATGACCAAGGGTGACTGGATGCATTCACGCGTGGTTTATGGTCTTCTGCACCAGCCTCTGATCCACGAGGCTTGGGACGCGCTTGTCGTTAGCAAGCAGCCCGAGTACAACGGACGACGACCTCAGTTTAGCTGGCATCCAAGCAAAACCGGCCGTGCCCAAGGATTTCTCGAAAACGAGAATCCCGGACAGCTTCAGGATCTCCTCGAATTCTTTTCTGGTGATGAGGGTGAAGCTCAGTGGATCGTTAGCGTGGCTTATGACCTTGCTGATATCGTTCTTACCTCGGCGCCTATCCCTTCTCCACAGTACTCTCATGCCTCTCTTGGACCTCAAGGATTTGGGCATGATCCTCGCATGTCGTTCATGCCACTACCCACGCAGGGCCATCCAGGTCACCAGTCTTTGATGCCTTCACCCGACTCACAACAGACTCAGTTTACCACACCTTTCCGAAACACAATAATGGTGCCTTCGCAGCAATTCACCTCACCTTCCAGGCCCTCACCTGCATCATCAGCTCATTCGCCATTGGGACCGTCAACGTCACCATTGATGCCTCCCCCAGCGCCTTCTCCCTTGGAAAAGCGGGAGCTTCCCCTACCGCCGCCACCTCAATCCCAAGGGCACGAAACTGGTGAATCGATGATGGACTTTGAGTACTCTCCAGCCCCCGTGGTATTTGATGATTGGGAGAGTCTCACAGGCGCCGTCGTTGAACAACCTGGTCAGCAACATAATGGACCACCAGCTGACTGGGGCATGATGCAGTATTTTAACGACCCCCGAGTCACCTCATGAGCTTAAGCTCAAGCCACTCTTTAACTTTTTGGACTTACCGAGCCAATTGTTTCATCGCCTACCCAGTTTTGGGTTCCCCACGTTTTCCTTGACTCGAATTTTACCGACACGGACTAAAAACTGTTCCTGTGCTAGCATTTTCCTTTTTTGTTTTGTTTTTAGTAGATAATGATAATACCCCTTCATCGAGACGGCAGGTGAGGGCATCTGGATTGCTTTTTATCTTGTCACGGCAGGCTGAAAGAAATGGATTGGGCTTCTCACGTCCTTGGTTTAAAAAAAGTGGAGTTGGGGGATGCTGTCACTGTCGTCCTTTGTTTCCTTATGTGATTGATGGATGAGAATCTTCCGGGAGTTACCCAGTTGGATGGATGGACTTTGAATATAGGAGATGGGGCGGAAGGACGTCGTGAACTGGCCATGGAGTCGGTGCGCATGTACGGCGACGCAATAACTGGGCGCTGTAAGATAGGATAGAGAAAGGAATAGAGACCCCGGAAGGCATGGATTTGAATGATCAAAGTGTGTCAGAGCCTGTTTTTATATGGACTTTGCGTGAGGAATGTAAAGGAATTGAGGTGCATCTGAGACAAGGCTTGGGCATGGTCTGGCATGAGATGACATGCATGCGTGCTTTATGTTTAAGGGCTGCACGCACTAAGGAGATGAATGTCTTGAACCTTTTTGGCTTGCATGAAGCTGTAGTCACGATTGATGATTTCCCATATTTGTAAGAAGAAATCAGTTGACCTTTGGGCTATGGCAGAATTGTGTTGATGTGACTATATACGTTTAACTTGTTCCGTCATGTGAAATACGTCTGGAAGCCTTGTGACCATCTAACCTTCGTAACTTGGCTCGTACGAAATTATTGAACCGGTCTGTTAAGGTGCATCGTTATCAGAATGTATGAACATGAATGAATATTGTCCTGTGGCCCTTGTTCCGCCCTTTATCTTGTGAACATAGTGATGGACAATAGTGATAAGTCCGTGAACATTACAAAGAACAAACTTATTGTGATCACTAACGGCCATGCCTTTGCCGGTATATAAGGACTAGAATCTTCTCACTTTGTAGAGCTGCAGATCTCTCCATCAAGAGCCTCTAGATCTTCTGCTGTGAGGATCACCGACACTCATCAGGTAGTCTGTTTTGTCGTATCTCGATTAACCCATTAACGCACTCACAATGCCCCGTAGACACAGCTCCCAGCGCCACTCTGCTAGTTTCCTGGAAGCTCTCGGACAGTGGACTATGGGCCCTGAACCTTCTCGTCGAAGTTCCCGCCGCGGTGGTCGGCCGCATCGCCATACCGCTGCGTATAGACAGGCTCGTCTCGATAGCGCACCGCCTGGGTTGAACTTTACAGCCCGTCAATGGCGAGAGTACGCTGACTATGTTCCTCCCGGGCATTGCACAGAAGACGAGGACAAAGATGACGGCCGTAAGAAGGTGAGAAGATCTCTCCCCTTTGCGCCACAGCCACAGCCTGAGCCAGATCCCTTTCATTCTGCGTGGTCGCACGCTTCTAGTTCGGCAGTGACTCGTGCAGGAGGGGCTGTTCGACGACGAGACTCTCCCTTGGAACGTATTGCTGGTCGTACATCTATGCAGTCTGAGCCACAACCACGAGAAGAGGTAAGTTTTGATGGTAACAACGATCAACTGTTTGCCAACATCCCTTACAATAAGGGACATCAGGATGCAGGGGACATGATTGTTCATGAGGGGCGAGCTGATGACAATAGAGCCATGGCTGAGACTTTTGGGCAGCGTATGGCAGGACCACAAGAGCCGAAAATCAGCGAGATGGGATACGACGAGGATGTCCGTCCAGAGAGCGAGGTGGATGCCCAGTCTCTACAAGGGTCTCAATTCTTTAACAGTCCTCGCCATGCACCTTCTATCCCACCAGCAGGCTCTGATCCATGGCCCACAGCGCAAAGCATTTCTGGTGTACCCGTTGAGTACTCACGTAATCGTGTCACTAACTGGCGTAACACTATCATAGAAGCCCCTGAGGAGCGTTACGGTGCAGACCAAGAGCCTTCTGAATTTGATGGGAGCCATGTGACCGTCTGGCCGGGCCTAAACCAAGGCAGCGATGCTGCGAGCTTGGTCCCTGACGATAGCGCAACTCAACTTGAGCCGTACTATCGGGAACGGGTTAGAAAAGGGCAATCTGGACCTCATGCTGGAAGTTCCCGTAATAGAAGTTCACGAGCAGAGGGGTCGAGACGTAGCCGTCGTCGACCCTAAGCGAGATGGGACAAGACGAGTCAAGGTAATGTAAAGTCGGTCTTTGCTTACTATTTGATTTGATGAATTAGGTGAATTAGTATTTAGTGAGATAGTTGGGTTGATGATAGTATCATTTACTGAAGCGTGTAAGTCCAGAGGGGTAGAAAGGGGAGGAGGTATGTCTCTCAGGCGAAAGACAGCAAACAAGCTACACACAGCAAGTCAATAAATCTCTTTTGTTCATAGACCAATAAAAATGACCAGTGATTTCGACGCCTTGTATTTTTCCTACCTGGTATTCTAATATCGGAGCTGCTGGATAAGTAAACAGAAACAGGCCATGCGGCATGATGTGTATGTGCTTTGAGTTAGTTGTAAGTGGAAGAAAGCTCCCGTCCCTTGATGGAAAGCACTCACAGGAAGGTACTACCTAAGGTACCTGCCAGCCCCACCCGCGTCCATCATCTTCAGGTCAGTCCAGTCCAGGTAGAGTCTAGACTCAACTCCAATTAAACGCGACGCGAGCAAGCTTCAACTTTGGGGATTCAACTTGGATCTTTATATATCACGCCCCACAGTACCAGCGACAGACATTCTACAACAATTTTACCGCTTACAGTCCATATCAACAATTCTTTTGATTAGCCCCCGAACCTTCTTTGGCCATCTGCGACTCTACACAAAGCTTCAAAGACGCTCTGCCGCCTCCACCAAAGGCTCTAGCTCCTTTGCGACTCTTCCAATTGCGATTGATAACCAGGTCTATGCTGAAGCTTTGCCCATGCATTCATGATTTCAATTCTCTATTAAGACAGTAGCTTATTAATGTATGACTCAAACTCAAACACTGTTCTTTATGTACTCTCAATTATCTCTGTGACGTCTCCCACATTTACAAGCCTTAGCTAACTTGCCGGTCTAGTATTTATAATGAATGCTTTGGACGATGATCGGCTGTCCAACAGCTCAAACGACTCGGACAACGATAACGACAACGACAATGACAACGACAACGATCGCATTGATCAAGACAATGACGTCGACGAGGCAATGGAGGATGTAGACGACAATGGCGACCAAGATCAAGACCAGGACCAGGACGCAGAAGGCGACGACGACGATAACAACGACGACAATAACGACGACGACGATGATGACGAAAACGGCGACGCAAATGAAGATGCCGATGGAGACGGAGATGCTGACGGCGACGCTGAGGGGGACGAGAGTCAGCCTCCCGCTACAGACTCAAATGACCAGACGACTACCCATGTCAAGACTGAGCCCAATGGTGATGCGCCAGACCGGACATCTGCAACTCCTTCACCGGGATCTCACAGGAAATGGCCCCAGCCTCGGCCAGAAGTCATCAATGCCCGTCTTTATGATATTGTTCCAACTATGGCAGCACCCCAGTCGACCAGTGTTAATGCCATGGCCATCACACCTGATCTGAGATATTGGATCACAGGAGGTTCAGACGGTTACATCCGCAAATATGACGGCCCCAATACCATCAATGGAAAGTTGGCCTTGACCGTAGCCCAGAGACATCCTTTTGTGGACAGCGTTACGAAGGCCGGCATCCTTATGTCATACTGGGAGAATGAGGAACCTGCACCCCCTGGTCGAGGCGATCAAGAGCACATACTTTCTCCTGTCTATTCCCTTGCCGTCCACTCCGAGGCTCTTTGGCTTTTGTCCGGTCTCGAGTCAGGCGGCATCAACCTACAGAGTGTTCGGCACGACGAGGGCAAGCGAATTCACTGTCTACAACAGCACACTAATGCCGTGTCCGTCTTGACATTGGCACAGGATGAGAAGAGTGTTCTGAGCGGAGGATGGGACAAGAACATATTTGACTGGGACCTGAATACGGGCCAGACGATCCGTAGCTTTGATGGTAACGCTGGTCAAATCTCGGCTCTTGAGCTGCGACCTGCTAACGGAGCTCCCATCCCTGAAGATGATGACGAGCCACTGCCGTCTACAACAATGGCTACCAACAACGGAGCTCCAGTTGCTAACGGAAGCTTTACAGATGGGCTGACTAATGATGGAGTAGACGATATGAATCCCGAATTCAACCCTGACGCCAATGCCGGTGACGGCCAAGCATCCCCTGCTCACGATAGTCTATTCGGCGGTAGTGATGCAGGAAGTCTGTTCGGTGAAACCAAGGAAGACCAACCTTTTGGGCATGATGACGACGAATTTGGCGCTGGGTCTATGGATATGATGCCTGGCCACGGCCATGATAGTGCAATGGACCACTCGGCAGACATGGCTGCTCTGGACGCTGGAAAGGACACGGAAACACAGCCTGCGGCCGCCGTCGAACCTCCACCACCAGAAGTGTCGCATGATACAGGGGATGCCATGGACGTAGACCTCGTTCCGGCGCCCACACAAACCACAGAACCTTCCCAACCAACCCAAGACTCTCAACCTGCCGCCTCTCAAGAAATCCCAGCTTCGCCATCTCTCATGTTCACATCCTCTCATGCCCCGATCCAGCACGACCCCACACAAACGTCCCCAACAACCTTCCTCTCTGCCGCCATGGATGGATCCCTTCGCATCTGGGACAGACGCCAGCCAGACCCCGTCGCGCGTATAGGTACTCGCAACGGTGTTCCGCCCTGGTGCATGGGAGCTTGCTGGAGTCCTTCTGGCAACGCCATCTATGCAGGCCGTCGTAACGGCACCGTTGAAGAATTTGACATCCACAAAGCAAAAAGGAATTGGGAGCCGCAGAGAACGTTCAAGTTCCCTGCCGGCAGCGGGGCTGTCAGCGCTGTAAGACCCATGGTAAACGGCCGTCACCTCGTCTGGTAAGTTTGCCCCTTTCTATCATTCACCTTTCTCTCTTGCTAACGACACCAGCGCCTCCCATGACATCCTCCGTTTATATGACCTTCGTGATACCCGCGCGTTCAAGCACTCCACTGTTCCCTTCCTTATCATCCCTGGCCCTCCCCGCGCAGGTGTCATCTCCAGTCTCTATATCGACCCCACCAGCCGTTTCATGCTCAGCGCCGCAGGTACTAGAGGCTGGGAAGGTACCAGTACTGAAGTTCTTATCGGTTACGAGATCAACGTCACCGACGGCTAAAACTCAGCTGAGGAAGAGGGACATAGGCTATCTTTGAACTAGGTATTAGATAACCCAAAATTCTACTCTCTTTGTTCGGGGCATTGGAGCCATTATGGTGCCTCGGGAGAGCTTCTGCATACATGATTAATTAAATAGGTAGCTTAGATTACAATTCGGTAGCGATCCGCCCTCTTGTGCATTTTGAACTCCATGGCTACGATACGTTTCACTCAGTCACGTTTCAATAACAGCCAGGTGGTAAGATACAGTACTTGTGCAAGCACTCATGTCTTTTACTCTACAGTGAACTCCATGCTTGTCTCCTTCGTCTCCTCAAATTGACCCCTCAGTCGCATTCGCCCACTCGTTCAGTACCTTATCCTTCAACGCACTCGACCAAAGCACCATGACTACTCGTCCCATTAGTGTACACATCGCTACCATTTTGCGCTCTTCCAACTCTAGAGCATAACAGACACTCCCGCTCCACATGACTTCCATCAGTATGACCTCGGAGGGGACAGTATCAATTCTGTCATTTCACTCTTCAATCAAAACTGATCAGGTCTCCAATCTCGGAGCAACTACTTTCAGCAATTACTCGTCCCACATTGGCCCCTAATTGTTCATCCTGTTGGTACGGATCGTTGGGATATTGCCCAGCAGCGGCATCGTACAGCAGCTGCTTTCTTGTCAGGCGAGTCGTTGGGATGGTATGGTTCGAAAGAGTTCTCGGACCATACAGCCGACTGCCATCTTCCTGCGCCGTTGTCCGACGATATGTTGTTCGAATAACAGTGGGACAGGGGCTTTTTTGCCATGCCACCTGTTTGGCTTCTTCCTCCAGCGCCTTGTCTTTCTGCGAAATCTTCCCTGGACTCCACCTGTCGGAGAGCGAGTCTGCATTCGAGGAGCCAGCAGCCATTTCGAGGTGAGTTGGCGCCGGAATAAAATCCGTGCCTTGCTCAAGGGAACGAGTCGCGCCCACCTTGAGGTACCTCTCCATGAGCTGTTCACTGTCAGGTTCCTGTACGCTGGGTTCTCCCACAGCAGGGCCAAACCGCGCCGGAAACGTCTCCTTGGCCTTGCTGTGTCTGCGGATTTTGTGGGTGCTGCGGTTGCCCTTCAAAGCCTTCTTGGAAGTTGACGCACCTCGTCCGCCCCTACCGGCTTGCAAGCCTTTGGCCCGATGACCTTGGGCCGGACCCGTATGTTGAGAAGGTAAGACGATCGGTCGAGGTCCCAGTGTGCGTGAAGCTTGGGTTGAGATATCGCATCGTTGAACGCATTTGCATGGCTCGCCACACAATGATCTACACCCATGGCCACAAGTCAAAATTCGCTCGCATTTCTCCTCACACTTCAGCTCAGATTGCTCGAATGGGTGACAAGTCGTCTTGCACGGATGACCCTTCGGGCATGTTTCCTCGCAAGGTTTATCACAGCCGTCTCCAGGGATGGTTTCCCAATCCTCAATTCTGGATATCACGGTTTCTCGCCCATGCTTCCTGCAGACGACCAGAAGAAAATCGCGAATACATTCTTGTTTCTGAAACACGTCATAGACCTGGAGCCAGGTTTGCTGACTTTCGCGCCTAAATACGAGATTCCAGGCGTGACCGAAGATGTACAGGCCGCGCTTTGCACGACTGAGTGCTACAACAGCTCGGTTTCTGTTTTCCACAAAGCCGGGGCGAGCACTTCGTACAATCGAGAGAATAACAATGTCGTTCTCTTCACCTTGGTAGCCGTCTACTGTTTTTACCGACCACTCTTTTGTCGGATTTTTGGCTGACAAAGTTGGGTCTCTTCGTAGCTTCTCTAGCAGAAGAGCAACCTGGCCTCTGTAAAAGCTCAGCATAGTTATCTGACTGGGGGCAACTCCATTCTGCACCAGATATCGAGCAAAACGCACGATCATGGTCGCTTCATCAGGATTGGAGTAGGAAAAGTCATCCGTGTTTTTAAACTCTGCCCATTCATGGTGGAACCACCAAAGATCTTTATCGCCCATACCTGGAACAGGAGGTCGGATGCTGGGATCATTGACAGATGGGTGATCCGTGAGACCTTGGTAAAACGTATTGACAACCTGACGAATCGCGGGCACCATACGACGTTGTACCTGAAGCATAGTATATGGCAGTCGACGATTGACCAACCTTTCAAACAGCGAGACATGCATGTTGTAAGGTTCATAGCCGAGTTCGCGTACGTCCACCTGCGGGACCAGCTGTTGGTGGTCTCCGACTAAAACAATCTGGTCAAGACTGGGATACAATGCGGATGATATGCTGGCCTCTCGTGTCTCAGCTGCCTCTTCGATCATCAAAATTCGAGGTTTCAAGGCCGCGATCAAGCCACGATACTTGGTCAGCCCTGTTGTGGTACAGCCCACGATCTCGATTTTCTCATTCGTAATGATTTTGACATCGGCCTCCCATTTGGCAATTCTGATATCATCACAAGCTGACTGGTAGGATGTGAGTAGCTCCGGGAAGCGTTCAGCTCTTTCATTGATGAGTCTCCTTCGTAATAACCGGTATACCATGCCTCTCAATGTCAGTTTGATGTCGTACAGACTTTTGTGCTTCAGCAGCAACCTGCTTGCTTGAGAGCATATGGCGTCGGTGTCCTCGTGCCTGGAAGGAACGGAGCCGGTCACATAGAACTTGGTGGGAAAGAAGTTTCCATGAAGTCGTTCCTTGTCGTTCTCCTCTTTTGACATATCGATGACATTGTCTGGGCTCTTCGAAGGTTCTTTCTGACCTGTGGGAGGTCGGTAGACATACGTTTCGTCAGATTCGATGCATACACCAAGCCATTGCTTGATAGAATTCACTGTTTCGTCGCCGCTATCGCTGTTCTGCCCATTGGCGGCCATCATGGGGGCGGTTTCCCATTCGTCGTCGTTCAACGACTCATACTGCTCTTGGGTTATTAACCCCGCATCGAAAAACTCTTCTGCTGCAATAAGCTCGGCAGGAAAGCATCTTTTCAGATGGTTCTCAATCTTGTTCTGAGCTAGCTTTCGTGCCTTCTCCCCTTTTGAAGGGCCACGTGCCAACTTCGAGTCCTTCCTAATGTTGTACAGAGTGCGGGCTTCAATAGCTTCATTCTCTGTACGCCCACCCAGACGAGCAAAGACAGCATCGAAACTCGAGCACCGATCCAGAAGCTGGTCCAACGCATGGTTGGTTTGTGCGGCAACGATAACGGGCGGAATGGCATTGTAGCGTCGTCCAGCTTTCAGGGTACGGACATAGCTTTCAAGGGCAACAACTGATGTAAAAGTCTTGCCAGTTCCTGGAGGACCTTGAACTACCGCGAGCTCTCGTGAGGTCATGCGATTAAAGGCCTCTAATTGAGACGAATCGAAGAGCTTGGCTCTCTCTGGGATCCGAGCAACCTGTTCGGGGTCCTCAGTGAGATAAGCCGCAGTGCATTCCTTATTCGACCCATCGATGATGTATTTGTCGAATTTGGATCTATTTTGTATGTCAATACCAGGAGATAGAACGGCAAGGGAGGAACATGCTTACTCGAATTTAGCAGCATGCTGCAGTCCAACCATTGCATGACGAACTGTCTCGAAATAACCGCCCTTGGCTTCCAGCATCACCAACTCGACGGAGGGATTGAAAACCGCAGTTCCGAAATTGGACCAGAATATTTCGATACACGGTGGAGTATTCTCGTCCTCACCGTCCTCAAAGTTTGGCTCCAACCCACCAAGGAGGTAGCGGGCTGCAACGACTGCAACAAAACAGTGTTCTTTGAAGTTATCGGAGCGAGGAGATAACACCACAAGTGTGCCAGGGGTGAGACGAGGGGATTGGTGCCAGATGACTTTTTCCTTGGAGCACTCTGTAGAGAAGGAGATTCGGCAAGCCGGTCCGGTCCTTGCAAGCAGGTAACCCTGAACATGTACCTGTTGTATGTAAGCAAATGAATCATGATGCAAGGGGAAGCAAACTGACTTGAGTATAGACATAGAAGTTGTCTAAATCTTCCATAACAGGTCTCTTTCTGAATTCTCTGACAGCTTTCCTCAACAACTCAGTGCCCTCAAAGCGGTTTAAAGCGTACTGAAACTCCAAGTAGGCGTTTTTGTCAAATGGCTTCTCATCTGAAGGCCCTGCGGGAAGCGCAGCAGAATGTTCTGCCATCAACTCTTCAGGCTGAGGAAACTCCGGCGAGGTCAACCAGTGGCGGCTCTCGGGATTGGTATGATGCTTATGCCTCACATGCTGGGTGATGGTCACCAAGGGTTGCTGATCCCTCAAGACCTAGTTGGCGTCAGTAGTTTCCAACAGATACGTGACTGTGTCTCTCACCTCATCATAGAGATTCATTTCAAAGGTAGACGATTTATATGCCTCTCTTTCCAGAAGTATAATTTTGCGGTAAGGAAAACAGTAAGCTGAATCGTGATAGAAGCAGCTATTGGAGGCAGAAATGAAAGCGAATAGGCAGAAGCCTGCGATGTAGGAAAGAACAAATAGTGCGAAAGGGACAGACTATGAATGTAGCTAAGGCCTGGCTACGGCGATGGGAGGTAATCAAACAGAAGGAAAACAGCGAAATAAGTGTTACCTGAGCCTTGGGGAATCAACAAAGGTAGACGCTGGATAATACTGGAGGAGAGGGGTGTGACGGGCGAGTGAGTGTAGAAAGGCAGATGGTATGGGCTTTTTCAAAAGACCTGGGAATTTGTAGCTCAACTTTGCAAGTTCACCAGTATTTGAAATGCAGTGGAAGGATGGCAAAGAAAGAAGAAGAAGAAAGGTCTGAGAAGAGAAGGAAACATGCGGCAGGGGAAGGAAGCAGTAAGATGAATCGCCCCTCACTTCAAGGCAGGAAGTATGGGCCTCTCCTCAGCCACTTATGGTGAATCGATATGAAAAGTTGAGAAAGCAGTTGCCAGCTGCCTGACAGCTGTCTGCAGGTCCGAGATGGTTCCCAGTGCCGGCGTTTCCCTGATAAGAAAGCCCGCTAAGTACTAAGTAAATGCCAATCTTAGTGTCGATAGTGCGTAGTGAATATCGAAGAGTTAGTTTTGGCCTTTTCTTCGACTTGAGAGTAGAAGTAGTTGTGCTTTCTTTCTTGAGTCTTGAGTAAGTAGATGCAACGAATGTCAAAAGTGCTCTGCATCTGCCTTTGATCAGACAGGACTTTGAGAACTTGCAGGTGGCCCCCTCTCTAGGTAGCTGATAGAACAATACTTCTGCAGCCTTTCGATACTTTGAAGGATTTCCCCTCGCCTTTCTGTAGTGATTTATTATGATTGATAGGAGCGTTGATGCGATGTAGTGCGATAACTGTCGCCCTTTGAGGCAAAAGGGAGCTCTTGCAGCTGGAATTTGCAATCTGACTGAGCCTTTCAAAGAAGGATCCAGGCACCGCAATTATAACTCAGGAACTTCTGTATTCTCGTCGGTGTATGGGATGGACTATACTTTGTTTGATCGTGAAGGGTAGACAACGAATGCCCGCTGATCGCTGAAGTCAGTCCAAATTTGAGAAGTGAGGAATGATGACACCTTACCTCCTAATAAATTTGCTTCAGGTTCACTGAAGTAGAGCAATGATTGATCGTATTGGTTTGGTTTTGCTCGTCACTGAAATCTTCTCAAGATGGTTATTTCAGGGGTATTTTGTCGCAACTCTTCAATTGGGAGTCCACTTACGCTTACTCTCAAGGATGAAGCTCGTAGTAGTTTGATTCAATGCTGTCACTTCGGTCATTGAGTAGATTTTGTGAGAAATAAATGGAACGATGTGGAAAGAAAGTTCTTTTTGAGTGACGCTCAGATTTCTTGAGGTATGACTGCAGGAGGTTGCAGATGGTGGCTCTCTGTTTGCCCTGCCTGGCCAACACGCTGTTTCATTCCTTCTGAAGCACCGATATATCTATACAGTGCTGAGAGATATGTAGATTGGCGATCTGCATGATACGTGCGTGTTTGTTAGGCCCCTTGACCTGCGGCATTCGGGTGTGAACGGGATCCTGCTGCGCAGCGAGAGCTACGCTCAATAAAGCCTTCAAGCCACGCATAGTCGTAAATCGCAGTAATCGCAGCCTCGAATATTTCCTGAAGATACTGGAACATCAATAATCACTCCTCCCCTGAATACGCAATGTTCCGTAAAGATAAAACATACGTGGAACAGACTTGACAAGGAACCATTTCGCCGGACTCGTGCTTGCTTGCCACCAATCTGAAGTAGTGACATAGCAAAGGCGCACGGCAAGTTGACAAACATAGGTAGCTAGACACAAATGTATCATTCAAAATACTTGGCCAGCCGATAGCAAAGGCCCAAGGTCTGTCCAGGCTTCAACACCACAAATATAGCTTCAGTTTTAGCCATGAGTGAGAGTAGAGTTGATGCTTTCATTCATCTTTGAACTACATTGCATAGCTAAATCCATCTCCCGATGAACACAACATGCAGAACTATGGGTTCTTATAATTAATGTGCTCCTCTCTCTCACAGGGTATTGGTACACAACAGTTTGAAACGTTGACAATTCGCTTTTGAAATTCCTAATAAAGAACCAACAGATCAAAGCTCCCATTTCGCCGGAAGATGCCCACCGCATTTCCTTTGATCCCCGATTCGCCTGGCAAGAACACCAACCCAGTTCCCAGTCTACTCCATCGTTACATCTGTATTTGTATAAATTCGTGCATAAGTAACGGACGACGGTTTGCCCTAATAGACAGCCGTTTTGGGAATCCTTAGAGGACAGCAAAGCCCGCATGCTCCAATTCGACACCGTCAGGAAGGATAGGTCGGCCTTGCATAGGAAAGGGCCAGAAGAGAGGGTTTTCCATGTTGTCCCCAGCCTTTTGGACCGAAGGCGATTGTTCTGATGTTCCTGGTATGAAGTTTCCTGCGCCCCATTGGCACGTTATATCCCCCTCACGCATGTTGGGTGAGAAAAAGTTCAGACTTCCGGTGTGCG
The DNA here is from genome assembly GCA_014898925.1 of Fusarium nelsonii. Classification (NCBI taxonomy): domain Eukaryota; kingdom Fungi; phylum Ascomycota; class Sordariomycetes; order Hypocreales; family Nectriaceae; genus Fusarium; species Fusarium nelsonii. The sequence continues at coordinate 26,505 of JAAVUC010000539.1, forward strand.
GCAGGACAAGAAGATCGTACTCTTCCGCCGTGAGTTTATCCGCATTGTTTTCAACGTCAATATTCCACTTCGACGCCAGATAACGCAGTATGTTAAGTGCCTGCTCGGCAAATTGATGACAGGGGGCCATCTCGGTAAGATCTGAGATACCTTGGGTGATAGACTCGGCCACTCGAGGATCAACCTTTACCGCCTTCTTCATGTCGGCTTCAGTAGCCTCCGGGTTGACAGTCGTTGCGCCAATTGCTAAATGCATGATGGCTGATGTGAGGACGAAGTACGGCACGAATGAGGGGGTTCGCCGCAAGGTGTAGAGGGAAGAGTAAGACCTCAAGAGGCCTTGGATGGCGTCGGCTGCCTGCGAGCAAACATCGCGAGGAGAAACTTTAGACCCGATGATCCTCAACTTGATTAAAGGTCGAAAAAGCAGCAAAATGGCGAAATGGTAGTACATGCTATTTTCTGGTTAGTGTCGTATAAACAGCGGCAGTTTCATATTGCAACTCACTGTGCGAAAAGCACGGCTGGGGTGAAGTTGTGACCCAGCCGAAGAACCTCAGGGATTCTATCATACCAGTTAAGGTATTGCGTATACATACTCAAGAGCTCTCTCGCTGTAAGAGGTTTACCCGGAGAATGTAAGATATACAAAGATTGGTGTACCAGCTCGCTTAGTTCACAGAAACACTTATATACTGATCGTACATTCGATGGCTGCTGGCAAGATCGTTGTAATGGAGCCCCTGACACAATTAGAACCTCTCTACAGAGCCGCAGGATGAACAACTCACCGTCATCTGTATAAGGTACCCACAATGAAGCTTCTATGTCTCCTATTATTGTTGGTTTTGGAGGTAAGCGTGGGAAGCAGGAACATTGTGGCAGTGAGCCTGTGGCAAGAGACCATGCACTGTGAGAGGTAGATTAGACAAGCACATTTTTGCGAGACAGAGGTAGACATACTGATCTAGTGCAAATGCTCCCCAAAAGGTCGCTGACTGCACAGCGAGTTCGTCCTCATCCCCTTCATCCATTATCCTATGCAGCCCCATCTCAATGGCCAGCCGGATGCTCTGGCCAGCGTAATACCAACTCTCCGAATCCCGTCCACAACTGGCTTCTCGGATCGACATTATGCCCAAAGCTTGGATAGTAGTCAATGAGTGATGGTCTGTCTCTTGAGAAAATAGCCGTAGCGACTCTTTGAAGAAATGGTCACCAGACGTATATGGGTCGTTTGGGTTTGCTCGAGACATGGGCTGGGTCGAGAAACGACACCCCAATGCGAGGAGAGCGTTTACGAGGATGGGCGAACAGTAGCGGTTTCGTCCTTCTTGAAAGTCCTGCAAGAAATGTTCTTTGCTAAGGGACGCGAAAGTTGGGTATTCCCAACAGAAATACAAGGCCAAAAGATGTTGGACGAGAGTGCTATCGCTAGTAAGGGTGGTCCACGTTGAAGTAGGCGTTCGGAGTTCTGGTTCGTTCAAAGGTGATAAAATCTGCTCGACCCCGCGATTCCGTGGCAAGCCATCTGTCATTTGTTCTGGATGCATTCCTTCTGTCCAAGATCCCACCCGGTTATGTGGCGTCCAATTCATAACATCTGGATGGGAATTACTTCTCGTTGATCCGGTCTGGCTATGGAAAGACGAATGCCAAGGACTGTGTTGGCCCATCTCCCTCATGGGATGTTGCTGCGGTGGCACCTGGTTCACACCAAGACTCATCGCTGCCAGCGTTCCTAGTCCACCTCCTGGGAAACCTGGCGCGGGTCCCATCGTAGGTCCCTCGGATCGAGGGGGGAAGTTGGGCATCGGACCTCCACCAGAGGGCGGCACGCTAGCTAGCCATTCTGAAATGCTCTCGATGGGTTGGCCACCTCGAATTCGTGTAAGAACCTCTTCCCATAGCTCTGGGCGGACAAGCGCGGCAAAGACTTGGTCGCTGGATCGCTGTTTTTGTCGTAGAGTCTCAATTTCCGTTCGTAGGTTCTCCTTCGATTGGCGCACGGGTATTTCGTATACGCACTCGACATCCTTTTGCGCTCTACAGCGTCCGCATGGTTTTTTGCCGTCACACTATTGCGCATTGATTGTTAGCCAAGAAGCAGTGCAAGTACAAACAATTCGACTTGTGGACAGGATGCATATAGAAACTGAGAAACTCCGCCGCGAACTCGACGATATGATTTATCGTGAGACATAACATCAATGGCAGTCAAATGAGCGATTGATCGCAACTAGAGTTGTGTGAAAGTAGAAGGAAACGGGCTAGTTCGCTAAATACCTTCGCACGTTTCTTGCGACACTCGGTGCAAGCATTAGGCGTCACCACACCCAACCCTCGACGGCGTTTCGAGTTCTGTGAATGAGTGACAATAGGTGCATTGCCAGATGCAGTCGAGGGTGTATTGGAAGACTGAACTGAGGTAGGTGTTGGATTTCCCGATGCTCCTCCAGCTTGCGCGGAAGCTCCTTGGGGTGTGTGTTCAGCGCTGGGCGGCCGTTGACTGCCACCGTCTGAATGCTCGTTATCCGCATCCATGTCTCGAACTGTAGCCTTATTGCTAGGCTATTGAAGGCGCGACGAAAGCGATAGAAGAATTGTGGATTCGTCGTGGTCGTATGCGAATCAATCCCGGCGTCGGTCGTTAGGCTTAAGGTTCCTACCTTCAGCTCGACGAGCTTCGGGTGGGATGAGGTCTTGGAGGGGCGACAGCGGAGGCGACGGCGCAATCGGACATGCTGCGAGGGAAATGGTGTTGGTACCGTCCGAGTAAAAACTTGAGCTTGAAAATTCGAACTCTCGTTTTCTCTGATATCTGCCGAAGATGCAGCGCTGACTATCTGGCGCCAGGATCAAGGATAGTTTGGGCCGCTGCTACCTGAAGAGCTTCTGGTTTGAATGTCGCGTCACGCCTCGTGGCGGGGAGAATGCGATGCGGAGACACAATGTTGTAGATGGACCCCAAGTTCTCGCAATGGATTCGAGATAAGTCGCAACGAATCGTAGCTGATTGATCAGCAAATAGATCAGGAACTGCGCATTTGTTGACCTGGCTAGCAGGTAATCACGTAGGCAGGGAGATAGCAACGACGTAACCGGACTAGAGGTGAGCTTTGAAGCTCGCAAGTTGGTGGATTGCGACTAGGGGCAGAAGGAGCTTGTGACCGGCTCCACGAGTCAAGGGAGGAGAAATTGACGCGAAAATGTTAAGGATCAACGGCGCTTTCAAGCGCACAATAATTTTTTTCTTCCTCTTCCTGTCGTATTTTGCGTTTTGCAGGAGGGATCAACGATGCTGTAAAGAGCTGGAGGTATAATCGGTGTCCACTCGATCGTCGATGGCGTCGGTACTAGAACCCAGAAGCTGTTGGCTGGGCCGTGGTCAATGCACGGCATGAATTGACGGCTCGAACCGTAGTAATTAGCAATGATGAAATGGGTAGACTAAAAGCGGAAATACTGCGCAGATAACGGAAGCCGACAACAAGTCTTTTGAGGGGGAAAGGAAAGGACAAGAACAAAAAGAAACCGTGCGGTGCGACTGGAGTCTAAGGCAATTGCAATCACGATTATCGTCGCGCTCAATCCCAACTTCGGGCCGGCTCTAATAAAAGGAAAGAACCGTGATGAAGTGTTTCGACATGTAGCGCGCTGTAACCCTTAGTTATTCTGCTTTGCAGCCTTAGCTCCCTGTTGTCTTATTCCTGCGTTTCCTTGGTGATTTCTTTTCGCAGATAGATACTGTAGGTTTCGATCTAGCGGCTCTGTATTCGACAAGGAGATCAGAGGTACTGGGAGAATGTCTCGGGCTCAAGCCGTTACATCTCGTGGCGCTAGAAGGAATAGATACGGTCCCTAGATTTTTTTTATCCAGCTATTAAAATGCTGGGTTAAAGATTCGAGGGAGAAGGGTTGATGGTAAATATTGTACAATTGATAAGTAAGAGAGGAGCGTGGTATGACTGGAAGTACGATCGATCTTCCTTGCTGTGATGACGGGGAACGTTCCGCTTTTGACAGTCTAAAGCTGGATAAGACGAACTTTAATCATCATCTGGAAAAACCTTTTTGTGTCTGCAATCTGCTGAGGCACGTAATTCCTCGCCAGTTTTGTGCTGTAGGGATTCGTAGACCGCGAGGAGAAATGACATGGCGAAATACATTGGCACGAGTGAGCGAACTTGTGCTTCAGACCGTGACTCAAGTGGGTAAATGCGTTCAGCAAGTCGTCACTTTGCAGTCGACGGTCGTTGATGAAGATTCTTTACCTACCTTAGTACCTACTGCTTGCCCCCTTTATCGAAAGGCTAGTATTGAGTTTAAGGACGAATCTTGGCTTTTCTTTTGGCGGTTGGTTGTCTGAGACAAAGTCAATCAGTCAATTTGCCGATTCCACTCCTCACTCACAAAAACGAAACCCTCCAATTGTCCCGTAGATATATGTGCTTTAGACGGAGTCGCTGCACTAGGACGCGAACTTGGCACATCTCTCTTATTGGTCGTTTCTTCGGATTTTGAAGGAATGTCTGCGAGTTCAACAACCTGACCGCAGAGTCAAGCTATTCACATCTGTGATGCTCATTTATGATGGATGTTAACCAGAAAGAGCCTCCAAGCCTCATTCAAGCCCGATTCGAGACCTGGGTCACCCTCACCATCCCATTGGATCGACATGGAGCCTTCCAGATTGCGCATTCTTCCTTGCATTGCATTGCAATTCGCTTGAGCCCACCGTCCCCATCATCTTGGCTTTTCGCATCGGAAGCGACACTTCTGGGTATAAAACGGATAGCCATTTTCGAGCCTGATGCGCAATTCAATTGGACATCCGGATAAAAAAGGTTTACTGCCCCTGCGAGGGTGATGTCAGAGACGATAGTGTTTCAATCTCATCTGGCTACCCCAGACTATGATCAGCATTATTAATTTCCCTCGTATCCCACGAGCAAAATGGTTGACCAAATCCGCTTCTTTTCAAGTGGAAGGGTAAGAACTTCTTGGATAAGATACAGTATTGCTCACTAGCCCTATATCAACTTCTAACCACTAGTGGAATCGATCGGATTTGCTATTAGCCTCAATGCCAGAGCCCCTCTCTATTTACAGCATCTTGCCTTCGCGGAGCAAGTGTCAAGATACACGGGCGACAGAAATGTCTGCTTACAGCCTGGCTACTAACACTTGTAGCATTGTGTTATAAAAGTCTGTGTTAGTCTATGCCGTAAATAGCACAGCGACATTCTTATGTTCATCAGCTTGACCCTGGCTAGAACAATCTTTCTCCTCAAGTACCCCACAGTACCTACGTCATCGGGATTTGACAACCTCAGCATTACCCCTGCCCAAGTCAATTCAGCTTGGGTAACGTCCAGCTGCCTCAACTGCGACACCAAGCTCCCCTAACGATACGTTCTATTTAACGACCCTTGTACTCATAATGGGAGGCCATTTCGACTATTAAAGCAAACGGCAGGAAGACAAGACGATTCGTCTCTGACAAAATAAACAGAACATTACTGCATATACAGTTGATAGCTAATAATTACACCAACATTCATGATCTTTCCCATGATCTAATGCTATAACCTGATTGTCCAAACACCGTTCATCCCGCCGCCGTATGTATGCGCCCAGATACTATGCATCAATGTTATACAGTTCTTGTTTTTTGACAATAATAAAACAACAAAAGAAATGATGGTATATTCTCATTCGCCGCCAACCACTATGCGAATGGATCCCGGCGCCCCTTACTTGGGCTCCGATTCTTGACAGGGCTACGACCTCGATCTCCTTTGCTCGGGCTCCGGCGAAGTGAGGGTGTGAAGGGTGGTGGGAGTAGTGTCTTCATCTTAGGCGGTGTATTGTCCGTGTCTGTGCCCTCGTCGAGCATCATATGACGCTTCATTCTTGGTGTCTGTACTGGAACCCACATGAATCCAGGGCCATTCTCTGGAACCATTGATGGCTCGCGTGATGGAGCGACGGGTTGTGATTGAACAGGCGGCGCCGGCTTGTTGGCATATCCGCCCAAAAAAAAGTTGTTTGCGAAGGCACAAAAAATGAGTACAGCGAAGAAGAAACCCTAAACAGTTGTTAGCTATGAGCTACTAGGCAGTACCCGAATATCATACCCAAGCCTTGAGATTCATGGCATCAGAAAATTCGTTGATGATTTCCGCGATTTGCTTAGCTGTCACCTTGACCCTCATGATCGTTTCGGGGTTCTGCGTCATGCACTCGAACCACGCATCGCAGGATGGTATAAGAGCTGGGGGGCGATCACTTTTCGAACAACCATTGATAGTGTATTGCGTCTGACACTCGGTGATTCTGCCCATGATTTCGATGCGCGCCATTTCGTTTGCATTCTCGATATCTGTCTTGACAGTGCTTACAATCGACCAGCCAATGTAGACGAAGACTGAGACGAGAAAGAAGTTGACAAGTAATTTCACCCAACGATATAGATTGTCGGGAGCGTTGGGGTGTTCATCCAGCATATGAAACAGGGAGCCCACGAAACCCTTCGGGGCTTCCTTTGACTTTTTCTTGCCGCGCGATCGTCGTCGTGGGGCGACACTATCACCTGAGTCGGACGAGTCGGACTCTGTCCATCGATGCCGAGTTATGTTGCTGACATCCCTATCAAGGTTGTGTCGTTTCCTTTTACGCATAAATTCGGATACGGAGAGGTCTCGGTTTGCTCGAATCTCGCCTCGGCCAGGGGTATGCTTCTTGCTCGGAAAGGGAGTCTTGTTGTATCGATACGATTTGTCAACCTTGGAAGGACTTGTCATACCACCCATATTGATATCGCTTGTATGATCTACTTCAGGAGTATCGTTTGGGAAATCAGACACCTCTGTTGGGGCGGGGCTATCCTCGGCGCCAGACGCTTCAGACAATGCTAAATCCTCGAACGGTCGTCGGGGAGTTGTGAACGCAGGATTGCGGAACGGAGGAGCGGCAGCCTTGGACGGTACTTGAGGAGTAAAAAACGATGATCGAGGTGGTTGTGACTTCGAAGGTGTCCCTAAATTTGCAAAGGGATTTGGTCTTAAGCTCGGTTTTGAGGGTGAAGCAAAGACTGGGAAGGGAAAGATTAGCTGCTGCCTCTTGAGAACATTTGACTTTGTTAAAGAACTATACAGCCCTGTAACGGCTTAACTCACCATTCTGCGAATTGCCTTTGGCTGCATGTGTAAAGGGACTCGTGGGATCAAACGGGCCACTATCCTGGTACTCCCAGTCCATGGGACCTTCGTAAGTTCGACGATCCATAATCGGTTGATAGCTACTCAGTAGCTCGAAGTGTTACGGTGTAAGATTTCCCAGATGAACGGAAGGACTTTTTTTTGACGTCTAGGCGATTTTTTGTGAATAAAAGCAGCTGCAACCGGATTCATCAATCGATCCCTGGCAACCAAAGAGACCAAAGTAAACAAAGATTACGGGTCCCTTGCCTCAGGCTGCTACTGGAGCTCCATGATTATGTCAGCTGACAGGGGTCGCGCCTCCCTGTGGCGCTCCAGCCAGACAAAGAAAGTTGATGGTTTGCGAATTGTCATTTCTACTTCCTGTTTGATGAGCAAAGCTTTTGGCAACACTTCACAGACGACATCCAGTGAAGCATCTATTTCAGCGCCATTGGAGTCCAAAGAGCTTGATAATCGATCATTCAAAGATAATCGCCGACGCTGTCAGACGCGATCGACGACGCGACAATGTCCGAAAGGGATTCCCCAGTCGGCGAGCACGCCAATGAGCCTGTTAACGATGGCCAAGAGCAGGAATATGAAGATGCTGTTGCCGCCGCCGACTCTGATCGCGACTCGGATGCGCTGTCCGAAGTAGACGAGGATCAGTTCGAGGACTACGACCCTGAAACTGCCAATATTGAAGATCGTCCCGTCGACATTGACGAAGATGTTGCCCGCACACTGAAGGCAACCAAGCGCAAGCGTGCAGAAGGAGAGGCTCCAAAAAAGCCTCGTGAAGGCCGCCGGGACAAGAAGCGCCGAGACCGAGATGAAGATGTCGAAATGGATGATGCAGACGATGGAAGCAAAAAGTCCCGAAGATCAAAACGCACGGGTGGCGATGGAGAACGACGCCCGAAGTCCAAGGCTGCCACGCCGGAACCCGAGAACGAGGATCACCTTTCACCAGAGGAACGACGGAAGAGGGCAATCGACAGAGCTCTTGATGCAGCGATCAAGAAGCCAAGCGGACAAAAGCGCAAGAAGAAGGATGAGATTGTAGGTGTTCCGATACATGGGCGATGCCGGTAACTAACCCTTCCTTTCACAGGACCTCGAGACCGAGATTGATGATTTGCTGGCAGACCTCAAGGTTCGAATGGAGGGGGCATGCCAATCCGATAACCAGGCTCGCGAAGCTGGTCAGCCAGCTCTTCACAAGCTGAAGCTGCTTCCCGAGGTCACCGCTATTATGAACCGCAACAATGTTCAGCATGAAGTTCTCGATCCAGACACTAACTTCTTGCAATGGGTCAAGTTCTTTTTGGAGCCGCTGAACGATGGATCCCTTCCGGCGTACAACATCCAGCGAGACATCTTCAACGCTCTTGCCAAGATGAATATTGAGAAAGAAGCACTTCTCAGCAGTGGTATTGGAAAGGTGGTTGTCTTCTACACTCGAAGCAAGAAGCCCGAGCCTAGCATCAAGAGAATTGCACAGCGTCTTCTTGGAGAGTGGAGCCGACCTATCCTTAACCGAACCGATGACTACAAGAAGCGACAGATTGAAACCCGAGATTATGATTATGAGTAAGTGGTTCATTGCTCTCTTGATGTCGTATATGCTAACCAAAATACTAGTGCTGCCAAGATGGCCCAGCGCCAGAAAACCAACTCGCAATTTAGTCTATCCCAGCGTCCTGCGCCCAATACTAAGGAAGCTGAGCGTGAGCGTCTGCTGGCCCCTTCACGAGGCAACAACTCCGCCCGTATGGTCAATCTTCCCTCGAGCTACACTGTCGCCCCTCAGAGCACCTTCATGGGAAGCCAAGGCTCCAGCCATCGTCCTTTGGGTGCTGGTGGTATGGAAGCATTCCGCAAGATGACACAGAAGAGCAAGAAGCGTGCCAACTAATACGGCTAGTATTGACATGCTTTGCTGTAATTATTCCAGGTCGCATCTTTCTTTGGGAAGCGTGTTGGTTGTAAGCTACTAGTTGATATCAAAGACGATGGACGGTAGAGGCGGATTTTGGGTTTGGCGTTTAGGGCGTACGCATACAAGTCTATTAAACTCATAAAATGGGAGCCCTTTATGACGGGCTAATGCAAACTGCTTTCTCACACTTTGCTTGTCCCGTACATTGTGACTCTTCCTTTAGCTGTGTCAAGGTTATTTGCCTCATGTACTTGAGTCGCCAGATGACATGGGTAATACTCAACGCACGTGCCTTGACAATAATGTGCACGATTGACGAACGGAAGCAGATGATAGCTTTCCAGACGTGATCATTTATACAACTACCAGTACCTCACTCCTCACTTAGCCACGTGGCGTAGCAATGAACAGTTTCGGTTTAACGTTCTAGGTAGTATTAGGAAATCGTAGTGTTACTGTGCTTCAACATATGCGCGAGTTCCATGTTATGTAACATGGAGAGTTGCTGTAAAATACAGTCATCATTCATCCAAAGAGCGTGTTGTCCCCAAAATCTACATCGGAATATGCAACGTATGGTGTAATACAGGACTACTGAAATAATGAGAAGAGCCCAGAGTTCGAATAATAAAGTAAATACTGGACATGATCCCAGATCCCAGATCATGTACAACAGAGCAACGTCCCAGGATATCTAGATTAAGTCCACTGACATTTAGTCCCCTGTTATCCCAGGATATGGGTTTCACGACTAGACTTCCGGGAAGTGTTCCTTGGTAAGTCCTTGGAACGGTGACGTCAGGTCAGGTACTGGTGAAGCCCAAGGGCGGTTGGGGAGTCTGGACTGGACATGTCTTATGGGTGCGAATACGGGTTAAAGATTTTGATGAGAAGTTTGCACGTCAGTCGAAGCGTTTGCAGAACAATAGTGAGAATGATTTATTATGCATCTGCTACACATAAAGGCAGTTTGAATTGTGATATTTGTATCAAAACTACACTACGAAACTTACCGCATCCTTGCAAAGGATAACCCGGAGTGCCTTGTTCAGCTTGGCCAAGTACAGGACCCCACGTCCGTGAGGTAGCTGGTAGCTGCAAGGTCTTTAAAGCATGGAAAGAAATGGCGTCAGTTCCATAGATACCCAGGTAAATCAATGCGCAAGACGATTTGTTAGCGCCACATGCAAGAATATCGTTGTCACTACCGATACCACACCAGCCATTACCCCAAAACAAGTGCCGCTAACTGGCTCTTCTAACGACATGGTCCCATGAAACCACGCATTGAGTCCATCGCTCATCAGGCACAGGGATTAATATGGCAAAGATCAAGTTTGGACTGGACTGCGGAACCCAATACTAGTGACAAACATCGTCATTATCCTGTCAGCAGGACGTTGGGCTGCTTCAGGGTCGTGAACCGCTTTGCGACTCGAGATATCCACATCTGCATCCATCCTGCCTGCCTGCCATCCATCCCACGGAACGTCCGCTATTGATTGACTTTCGTTATCGCTATTGTAGTGTCAACCACGTCTTGGGTTGTTGGTTTGATTCAGGCGCGTTTTCAGATGAAACCGCAACAGTGATAGAGCGAGCTCATTACAAGTTGCTTTGGCTTAGATACACTTTGTCTGGAAACAGAGGAAAACCGAGCCTCCAAACTTTGTCTGCGCTAGACTATTAGATTGACAAGTAACTAACCACAGCTAGCCCTCCGATTTGCACTTGTTCATGAAAGTCGTCGCAAAATTCTGTTGGCTCGTCTATACACTGACTGCTGCAAGAGCCTCTCACCTTCCTCCCAACCCAACCCATCAACCGGGATCCTGGCTTTTGGGCCCCTCCTTGTTTCCGTACGTTGGCTGCTAGTTATTTCTTTTCCCTCTTTGCTCTTCTGCAATCTGCAATCTGCATTCTCAATCTCAAGACTTTATCTCTCTCTAGATACCGTAATACCTAGGTGCCTGTCTTTCGTCTTCGCTTCTTTATCGCGGTTCATCCGTCTCCCCGTCTCCTCGCCGCAAGTCATTACTCAGTCAAACCAGGTTACCTAATACAAGCTTCCATATTAGCTCGTTGGATCCCGGTAATATTGCGCCGGGCCGCCACTGCGCAACATCTCTGGTACGAATTGGAAAGAAAAAAAAAAAACCAGAAAGATCTACCTTGCGCCACTACCGCACCAAGAACGTGATTACAGTACCAACCGCAATCATCTACAGATTACTTCTACTTCATTCAACATCTTGACAAATCATCTGAGCGATTTTTGGTATTATTGGGACCCATTGCTACGAAAGAATAAACACGAACCATCTCTGCGACGCCCGCCGATCGAGCACTTACAAACACCCCTCTTCCCCCACTTCAACTTTGATATCTTACCAACGCCCAAAGAAACTAGACGCTCGTCGCATCGCTTCATACATTACGAGTTGAACGATTTCACGACCCAGACCACTGACGACTTGGCGATACCAACGTCAGATTTACCCTGATCTTGCCTTATCATATAGACCCTACACTGTCGCGCGCAGGCAGATTTGACGAACCAAACACAATGAACGGCGCACAATCCTCTGACGCCCAAAAGGCTGTAAATGCCAGCACCAACGGATCCAATAGCAATAACAGCAGTCTGGCAGCCAAGAAGCGCAAGAAGGACCTGAAGCCTATTATCACCATGGAGGATGCAAATCAGACGGAAGGGTATGTATAAGAACGTTTCTTTATTTACATTGTTACTCTATGTTTGTGCTCCTTTCTCGCCAATTCTGCACCACTTCCACAACATTCTATCCTGTCTCAAGTCTCGCGAGCGTTGGCTTCGGTGATTCCATGGTCGCGCATTGAAACCTATCGCACGAAGACTGTATGGTCATGACACAAAATAAAAATTCGAAAATGCTGGTCAACTTTTGCACAAGCTCCGATGTCGCCAAAAGGTCTCGATGCGCACCGATACCAGTTGATTCCCAGCCATATGGAAGGCGAAATTGGCTGCGGGCACGAAACTAGATTCACCACATGCTTCTGTCTTGGAGCGCAAAATTCGATGACGGGCTCAACAAAGCAAACGTCGTCTCGTCTTGATGCCCAGAACATTCAACAAGACATGGCGTGGCATTGCATCACTTCACAGAGCAGCAGTGAAGCAGATTGAAACAAGTGTGGACACTGCTCACAGAAGCATTGCCCCCTCTATGCCGAACCTTGGGGGGCTTGGGCTTGGACTTTGATAGGAGGACACGACCCCATAAAATCTTGGGCATTCACCAACCTTGAATCCCTCGATCGATCACTGGGTCCTTTGTACCTGATTTCGGCCTGCCCTGGAGGAGGTGCACTTGGTCAGTCGCCTGTTGCACCTTTGGATGTACCTGGAGCTGCTCTTTGGCTAATCAAGGTGGGGGAACATGAGAATGTGATTGCGATGGTGGTTGTTCTTATGGCTGTCTGATCTACTGCCACCTGACTTTATTGTCTGCCCTTCTGCCATCACTGTGCATTCAGCATTGCATTCACGTTCCCTGGCTTTCGGGGGGTTGAGCTTCGAGCTCTTAAAGACCCTTTATTCGCCGGGCGGGACGCTCCGCCTTGCGCCGCGTGCCAGCCATCCATATCCCATGGTCTCTGGCAGGGCCCTAGAAAATTGAAAGCCAAGCGACTGCAGATCCGCAAAGACGCTGAGCCCAGAGTCAAAGAAATCAAAACCAAAGACAAGGAGCACGCCCCCGACCTCTAATTAATCTCCAACAAATCTCCCACGTCTTGGCCTGGCCTGGCCTGTCTTTATATATATTATTTTCCCCACCCTTTGTGTCTCTCTCGCGTTGGTCTTTGCCACTGTTTCTAGTCAACCACTATCGTCACCCAACATCTACGCCTTGGTCATCATCGTCATTTTCACAATATCCTTGTTCTCTCCCTATTCCCCGCTCATAACCCTCCACGCTGCTCACCAACGTATCTGTTGCGCCCTCTCACCTCGATTACAATCACTTTCGCTGCCCGATCAGCTTGAGCCTGTGCTCTTGAAGCCAAGGAGTACCAAAAGGCAAAAGAGCAGAACCAGCGCCCAACTCATTACCAGCGCGAGCTGCGTCATGTGAAGACACCATGAGCAGCTTTCTCAAATCAAGGTTGCACTTCCCTGCCCCGTCAATGCTTTTCCACTCCATGCTGGCGCCCCAGATGAGTCTTTGGACTGCTGGTAGTTCAGGATCCGAGGCTCGACGCGCTGGTTCTGTTAATGCATTGCGCCAGCACGTCTTGACTCGTTGCTACGTTATCGCCGTGGATGATGTTTTGATGCTTCCCCGCCATTTCACCACACCCAAGCCCAATCCGGCAAAGGTCCCCCACCACGCGCAAGGCTATCAGCTCTTTCGCCGCCGTCGCTCTCCCACCAAATCTTGCGACCGTGGTTGTTTGATCTGATTGCATTGGCTCCGCCCATTACTCTCATCCATCATCAAACCGCTGCCTTTATGCGCTGAATTTTACCGCGTATCGAGACATACTTTGAGCCATTACTGACCTCCTTTCTCCTATTGTAGATCTCATCAACTCTCGGCCATGACCCACTCCCCCTCCTCCTCCTCCGTCGAAGACGCCGCCGAAAATACTGCAGATGAGGAAGATTCTGAGGATTACTGCAAAGGTGGCTACCACCCAGTACAGGTCGGAGAGAAGTTCAAAGATGGAAAATACACAGTTGTTCGCAAGTTAGGATGGGGCCACTTCTCAACCGTATGGCTTTCCCGGGACAACACCAACGGCAAACATGTCGCCCTCAAGGTCGTCCGCTCCGCCGCCCACTACACCGAGACCGCCATCGATGAGATTAAGCTTCTCAATAAGATTGTACAGGCCAAGCCTGATCACCCCGGTCGCAAGCATGTTGTGAGTCTTTTGGACTCATTTGAGCACAAGGGACCTCATGGCACCCACGTATGTATGGTTTTCGAGGTCCTTGGAGAGAACCTGCTCGGTCTCATCAAGCGCTGGAACCATCGTGGTATTCCCATGCCCCTCGTCAAACAAATCACAAAGCAGGTACTTCTCGGCCTCGACTACCTCCATCGAGAATGCGGTATCATCCACACCGACCTCAAACCAGAAAACGTTCTTATCGAGATTGGAGACGTCGAGCAGATTGTTAAGCGAGTTGTGAAGCCTGAAGCTGCTGAGAAAGAGAACAATCGTAACGGACGGCGACGTCGGAGGACTCTCATCACAGGCAGTCAACCACTCCCGTCCCCCCTCAACACTAGCTTCAACCAGTCCAACCTTTTTCCCTCACCGACCCCCCACTCTAGCCTTGCTGGTGTTTTGAATGATGGTAAGTCACCTAGACGTTATCACCGTCACGTCGCATCTCACAGAAACCTGACTGACAAACTTTTGCCGATAGGCAAGTCATCAAATGAGGCGTCCCCTAAGCCGTCCGATGACGCTCAGAAGCAACGAGAAAAGTCAGCGTAAGTCGATTATCCTTGATAGACAGAAGGTTTGCTCAAACACTGACAATTGACTTGAAGCGACATTCTTAGCCGTGAGGTCTCGGGTATTTCTCTCGACAAATCCAACTCCCCCTCTGCCTCCGCAGGCGAAAAGCGCAAGGCGGAGGATGCACACGCCTTCGACGTTATCAGCGTCAAGATTGCAGACCTGGGCAATGCTTGCTGGGTCAATCATCATTTCACCAACGATATTCAGACAAGACAATACCGATCTCCCGAAGTGATTTTGGGTTCCAAATGGGGTGCTAGTACTGATGTATGGAGTATGGCAGCTATGGTATGAAGTCCCATTTTCTGATGAGACTGTTGTTGGTCTTAGTTGTATCTTGCTAACATTCTGCGATTACTAGGTGTTCGAGTTAATTACAGGTGACTACTTGTTTGATCCCCAGTCAGGTACCAAATATGGCAAGGACGACGACCATATTGCCCAGATCATCGAACTTCTTGGGCCGTTTCCCAAATCGCTATGTCTTAGTGGCAAATGGAGTCAAGAGATCTTCAATCGAAAGGGAGAGTTGCGGAACATCCACCGGCTTAGACACTGGGCTCTACCCGATGTCCTACGTGAAAAGTACCACTTCAAGGAAGACGAAGCAAAGCGTATTGCAGATTTCTTGACCCCAATGCTGGAGCTGGTTCCTGAGAAACGAGCCAACGCTGGCGGCATGGCAGGCCATAACTGGTTGGAGGATACACCTGGCATGAAGGGACTGAAGATTGAAGGTTTGGAGGTCGGTGGCCGTGGTGAGGGCATCGACGGATGGGCGACGGAGGTGAGGAAGAGATAAAGGGGTTATAGACGCTCCGGACATGTCGAATACAGAGAAACAAACGAGCACAAGCCGACAGTTCAGGGCCACCCACACGGCGTGGATGACTGGTCTTTTTTTGTTTGATGATCAACACGACTCAAGGTGCTACACTTGCGCATCTATTTGGACCATGGCAATCTTCTAATGGAGATAGACGCATGATATCATGTCTTTTTTGGACAGCGAAAAGATTTCATACTTGTCCGATGTCCCAGTGTGCTTTGGTCTATGACGGAATCCTGGGGTACATATGTTGGACTTGCAGTATTACATGGAAGTCTCAACAGTAGCAACATTGAAATTAGTCACAAGACTACATGGCCGAAAATGATAGACTTGAATTGTTTTACAGTACATGACATTGAATTGATTGGCATACACAATGCCTTTGAGGAAACAACCTTGAGATTTATACCTCAGCAAGAGGTGTAATTAAGATCGAAACTAACAAAACCCCACGTCTAGTTGCGATGGGTCGCCAACTATACGGGAGGTGTGTTTCTTACTAACAAGTTCTGATTTAACTTCTCCATCGGACGACGCCTCTGTGTTTACTACCACAGTATTACTAGTAGAATAACCGAAGGATAACGGCGAGTCACATTGTCGTGACTAGATCCGAGTAGACATGCAGTACACGCATATGATCTCAAAGCTTCGCATGCCGCACCATTGCAGAGTAGATGGCTTTGAAATCGTGATTAGATACCCTAATAATCCCATTCCCATATTTTGACAATACCGTCGTGCTCGTGTAGAATTACATAATAGATAGATACATCTCATTTCTTTCCTTTGCCCTTGCGCTTTCTGGTGTTTGCAGCTGGACCATCATCGGGCGTGCTCACGTCAACTATGGAAGACTCGCTTTCTTCGGGAGCGAATTCCTCATGAGCACTATCGATATCGGGCCCAGCACCTTTGGCAGCATCCAGAACCTCATTCATAATGCGCTTTCCTTCGTCCAGCTCCCCGTTTGAGGCACCACATGACATGCATCTCCATTGTCCAAGCTCGCTCAGCGTCTTGGTTCCAGGGGGAGCCTGACCATTAACAACCCGGCATGATTGACATATGAGAACAATCCGATTCTTGGGGGCGGTCTCGTCCTCGCCAAGGAGGACATCGAAGACGCGGTCGTACCAGTGAGTTTCAGAGGCAGCAGTCGAGTAGGAGGAGTAACTTCTCTGTGGCGGCGGCGGCGGAGGAGGAAGAGGTTGAGGGGTTCCAGGGGCTACAGGCGGCGGGGGAGGCCCAGACCATTCGGCATTGGGAGCGAATTCAGCACCAGGTTCCAGAGGATTTGGGCCCGGCGCAGGGCTATGGGCCCTTTGAATGTTGGCTGTAGGAGGAGGGGGCATACGCGTTCGGCCAGGAACTCCCTGCCCTGGGGCGGCAGGTTGTTGCTTATCATGGGATGCCTTGTCTGCACTTCGCTCGCTATCCTTGTTCTTGCTCTTGTTGTCAGCCCCGCCATACTTCTCGATCAACTCCATGGTGGAGTCATATTTGGTGGCCTCCTTGAGTTTCTGAATAGTCTTTGCGCGCTCTTGCTGGTGCTCCCTGAGACGGGCGCTGAGGGTTTCGATGCGAAAATTGTAGTAGGTGGCGAGCGTTGTGCGCGTTACGTAGATACTGTCATGATCTCGTCAGTTGTGAGTCGCATTGCTTGTTCTTGGTGAAGAACTTACAGTACTGGGCCACCGGTAAGGCCACCCCATTCGAAAGCACCGAGATTGTTATAACCGACGACAAGAAGAAGGACGATCGCATAAACGAGATAAGCGAAACTGAGGTAAAGTGTCCAGATGACGCGAGCGCGGCGAGAGCTTGCGCGGAAGTTGTCGAGGGAGGCTTGAGCATCGGTGATCTTTGTCGAAAGCGTAGAGAGAGTTTTTTCGAAGGAAGCAGTGTCGGAGGATTCGCCCTGTCAAGGAAATGTTAGCAATTGTATGGAAGCTGTTCAGGAACGAAGTCATACCCTCCAGGGCCAAAAAGCCACCATTATGTTCGAGGCGATAGTGGCAAGGCCAAGTATACAAAGAGAAGACAACAGAAGGAAAAACAGAAGCAAGGGAGGGTATGCCCGGTTTACGGGCGAAAAATATCGAGAGCCGAAAGAAGAGATGAAGAAGTGAAGGAAGGATAGAGAAAAGTTGCGATGTAAAGGAATGGTAGGTAGAATGTGAAGTTGAGTTGAACCAAAGTGCAAGGTGTGACCTCATTCAGCTCAGCTCATGTGGGCAACCTGAAGGTCCAGGGGGAAAGAGCAGGGAGGGCATCTGGCCTGTGATAGCTCCACTGGTGCTAAAAATGGGAGCTTGAGCTTCAACGGTCTACATTACTCTGTTAGGGGCTAGGGTAAGTAGTAGATAGCATCAACTGAAACCAATTCGCTAACTCAGGGGAGGATGTAAAGCTGAATCCATGTGAATCCATGTCATTGAAACGAATTTTCATTCTCATGTCTAGTCCCCCTTCTACAGCTACAACGTCTTCTGTAGTGCACAACGTCTTTGTTTTGAAAGAAACACAGAGAAGCCAAACATGGCTGTAGGTCTATCGTCTTACCTGCAGCAGGCCTAACTTCCAGGTTAAACAAGGAGAGCGTGTTGTCCAGTTCCTGTCTGCTTTTCTCTTTCATACTTTCATATTGGATATGGTGTTTAGCACACCATTATACAAAGGTTGTCCACTTCATTGTGTAACAACCCTTCAGGATCCAATTCACCCCGACGCAACTTCTGCGGCTCCCGAAAGTACAGCAGCTCCAATCACTATCGTAATAAAGGAATTCGTTGACTTCGAATTTGTCTCGAAATTGCAAGCCACATAGGGGTTACCTCACGTACTTACGTACGTCCAGTGGAGTTTAAGTGCTTGAGCCACAGGAACACAAACCACAATCCTTCCCCAGAAATTTAGGAGATCGTCTGCGAAACACTGTAACTCTGTCCACTGAGGCTTTGTCACCCGAGACTAAGACCCTGCGACTCCTTTCGACAGCTCAACCACCAACAACCTCGCATCGTCATGAAGGAGGCTTGTTGAGCTTCTCACTCTTTCCTTCGCTTTAACTTTCTGAACTCTCATTAATTTCTTTGTATTTGACATCTCAAAGACTTGCACTATTACCTAAATTGCGCGCGTCCCTTGGTCCTCTAAGACGTTGGTCTTTGACTCAAGGGAGCCATCATGTTTCAAGTGAGTTCCGCCGTGACAGCTATTTGCATCTTATTGTTTGTGTAACCACTTACACTTCAACAGCGGTTCAAAAGCGCCATCGATCGGACCATCGCCGAGGAACAAGCCCGCCAGCAGACAGCCACCCAGTCGAGATCACCCTCTAGAACAGGATCAACATCGTCGCGCAAAGGTGATGGCGCACCGAGTCAGCGCGTGAAGTCTAGAAAGCAAGCCTCCGATGCAGGCGACGCACCCAATCCCGACCCAGCCGTTTTCGAAGCCGCTTTTGTGATCGATGACAGCGACGAACCGAGTCGAGCTGCTACCCCACTGCCCCCTAACACTGCCGATGAGAAGAAGCCCGATAATGCCAACGATCAGGGCAACGTGCCAGGAGAGAAGGCTACAGAGGCTCAGGCTTCCAACGATGAAACCAGCACAGAAAAGAGACAAGGTGGTGTAGCTGATGCTCCAGCAAGCAAGCCACAGACACCGAAGCCTCAGGAGTTAAGTCCAGAAATCCGTCAGAAGCTGCGCAAATTGGAAAAGCTTGAGGCCACGTACCCTGGTAAATTCGACCTCATAATGTTGATATGACACAGTAGACTGACCTCTACCCAGAACTGCTTCGCTCGTATCGGGTTGCCCACAGACGTGCCACGGCAATTGAGCCGTTCGAGAAGGCCCTCCGCGAGAATACACCCTTGACTTCCATCAGCGATCCCGATGCCCTTGTAGAATACCTCAACCAACTGAACCTCCGAAGTGACATGGTGATGCAGGAGCTGAAGAAGGTATCGACGGACAAGGAGGAACTGCAGAAGAAGCACAACGAAACCGAAGAAAGAGCAAAGAAGTTGGAAGAAGAGATGGTAGCACTGAAGTCAGGTAGCACTGATCAACCAAAGACCAGCGATTCGGAGACCTCCAAGGACGCTCAGAACGATAAACATGAAGATTCTCCCTCAGAGGACCCTGAGAAGTCAAAATCACCCGTGTCATCGGTCATTGGCATGTTCTCGCCCAAGCAAAAACCACAAAAGTCAATTACTGAGGCCGCGGAAGCTAAAGAGTCTAACGAGGAATTCTTTTCTTACGACGATGAGATTCCTCAGCTTCAAGCTGATGTTGCTTCGAAGTCTGAGGAGATTGAGAAGCTCAAGTCTGAAGTCGAGAGTCTCCAGAAGGAGCTTACCACAATTAAAGAGACTAGCACTGGTTTGGTCGAAAGCTTGGAGAACGCTACTCGAGAGCTAAGCGAGTCCCGCGATGCTGCCGCTGCCAAGGAATCGATGCAGACTCAGCTTGATGAGCGCAATAAGGAGATCGAGTCCCTGAACCAGCGATTGGAAGAGGCGCAGAAGCAACTCAAACAACTAGAAGAGGACAAGAATGCGCATACTGTCAAGGTTGACGAACTCAAGGTTTCACTTGCATCATCAGACAAGCGCGCGAGCGAGCTTGACGCAGAGTTGGCCAAGGCTTCTAACGCAAAGAACATTTCTAAGAAGCTGATCGATGACCTCAACCACCAGATTGAAACTTTGAAGAAAGAGAAGTCCAACAGCCAGACTAAGATTGACGATTTGACCAAGAAACTGGAATCGAAGCCAGTGCCCGCAATGCCTACTCCTGCCGCGACACCAACGCCCGCGGCCTCGCAACCTGCAGCGACCCCTGTAACAGCAACCGGCGGTGGCAAGAAGAAGAACAACAAGAAAAAGAAAGGCAAGGGTGGTGCTGGTGGTGCCACAGCTCCTCAGGCTGTCGTCGCAGGGGATTCTGCGGAGGCACCTGAGCCAGCAGCACCTGTCGAGACTGCTGGAAACGCTGAGCTAGAGGCTGAGATCGCCAAACTGAAGGAAGAGGTTGCTGAAAAGGACACTCAAATTGATCGTCTTAGCAAGAGGCGTAAGACTGAGGAGGATTTGCGAGAGGAGATTGAGTCATTGCAAGAAAACCTTCTCACAATTGGCCAGGATCATGTCGAGGCCAAGGAAAAGATTAAGGAACTCCAAGCCGAGAAGTTGGAGTTGAAGGCGCAGATTACTGATTTGGAGATGAAGATCAGCTCGTCTACCTCAGATGCCGAGGCAGGCTCCAAGATGCAGAGCGAGATGGACTCCCTGAAGACGGAGTACGATGATCTCAAGGAGAAGACATCTACCCTGCAAGCTGATCTTGGCGCCGCACAGCAACTTGCTCAAAACCGATTCAAGGACCTCACAGAACTACGTGAGGTGCTACAAAAGGCGCAGCCTGAGTTGAAGAGCCTGCGCCAGGAATCTGCTACATTAAAGACTACGAAGGAGGAACTCGCGGCCAAGACTAAGGAGCTTAAAGATATAGAAAAGCGAGAGAAGGACTTGAAGCGGGATGTGGAACGTGCCCAGAAGATATCCTCTGATCGCGAGGCCGAGATCAAGGGTCTACAGGAGAAGCTGACTGCCGAGACCAACACCAAGCTTCGCCTCGAGGATGCTCAACGAGTTTCTGGGCGAGACCTTCGCCGAAGCGAGGCCGAGAAGGCTGAAATTAGTGCAAGAGCTGATAGGGCGGAGCAGGAGCTCCAGACAGTGCAGGAGGAGCTCAGCAAACTGCGACCCAAGGTAAAGGAGCTTGAGGAGCAGATGCATAAACTGAAGCGAGAGAAGACAGCAGCGCAGGAGGAGGCAGACTTCAAGACACAGCAATACAGTAACGCTCAAGGCCTACTGAGTAGCATGCGAGACCAGACAGCCGAAATGTCAGTGCAATTGAAGGAATCCAAGTCGCAGGCCGAGTCGTTGGAAGAGGAGCTGGCCGAGGTTCAGCGATTGCTTCAGGAGCGAACACGGGAGGGCGAAACGATGCGACGGCTCTTGGCGGATGTTGATGAACGGGCCGACAACAAGGTACGGGATATGAGGGCGCGGATGGAGGCAGCAGTCGAGGAGCGAGACCGAATCGAGGACGAGTCAGCTACGCTTGCGCGACGCAAGACGCGCGAGACTGAGGACTTGAAACAGAAGCTAAAGGACCTGGAGCGTGAGGTCAAGACTTTGACTCACGAACGAGACGAGCTTGAGCAACGCGAAAAAGAGTGGCGCAAACGAAGAGAAGAGCTCGAATCAGTCGAAGAGAAGGCTGAGGCTGAGGCAGACGAGCTCCGAACAACGGCATCACAGCTCCGAACAGCTTTGGATGCGTCAGAGAAGCAAGTTCGCGATGTGGAGAAGCAGCGAGCAGAACTTAGACGCATGCTGGAAGAGTCGAGGCAACGTTATGAGAAGCTATCCAAAGACCTCAAGGCAGCGCAAACCAAACTCGTGGCCAGCTCGAGCCGAAGTTCATTCGATTCGGTACGAAGCGGAAACAATGGTTCACCAGCAGCTGCTGGGGCTCCCGATACTGTCTACCTCAAGACAATCCTGCTGCAGTTCTTGGAGCAAAAGGACACTAAACTAAGAGCGCAGCTTGTACCGGTGCTAGGCAAGCTGTTGCGCTTTGACAAGTAAGTTATTTACTCTCAATGGCACCCTAATGAACACGAGCTAATTAACACTACTAGGACGGACGAGCAAAAGTGGCAGAAGGCTGTACAACATATTGAGGTTAAGTAGACCATGCAGGATGAAGCCAAAGGGAGGCGGACAGGAAGGGTATGCATGGAACGGCGTTAATGGTTTGGGTTTAACGCCGTTGAGGTCTGTAATGGCACGGTTGCGGAAGCAAGTGTAGGAATACTGTGAAATAAACGGAAGCCGATGTTAGGAGTCTCAGCAATGCAAGGGATTGTGACGTGACGTGACGGTGTTGTTGGTGTCGTTTGGATGAAGCTTGGGTGGGTCGGGTCACTAAGCTCCAGCTAGCCTCAATAGAAGTCATGACACTCAGAAAGTCCCCAACGTTTAAAGATCTATTATTGTCCCATAATAGCAGTCAAAGGCTTGGCTGACTTGTCTTTCTGCAGCACTTAACGCTTTGTCAGCTTAGAATTGACCTTTGGGATCGCGATCATGCCCAGCAGAAGTACGGATCATTCATCATGTTGACCCCACGTCGACGTCATGATGGGAGCTCCCCAGCGCAAAAAGTATGTGCAACTCCAATTGTTGTTTCCCCTGGCATGCATTCTCTGACCACAACGGATACTTTCCTCCGCTACGTTTCGTCATGGACACAGCTTCTACAGCGGGATATCAGCATTGACCTCATCCTGGAGCCATGAGCTCGTCATTGGCGTACCTTGAGGGACGGGGGGGAGGCAGGAAGGCATAAGATGGCATTGGTTGAGGTTCGTTCCTGCTCTTACTGTACTGTATTCCTGCTCCTCTTTTTTGCCAGTTCCTCTCAGTTGTAGCTTCCATCTTATTGTGTAATTACCCCTCTTTTTTCTCCCGTCGGAATCTAGAAGCAATATAAGAATCATGTCCAGGCAACTCGCTCAGGCTCTCAGAATTCCCAGTTCCAGAAGCATTCTTGCACCTACCATTCAACTCACGACTCCACTCCTCAAACACTCTTGCATTCCAACTGCAAAGCAATCCCGAAGCTTTCAAACAAGCATCCAAAGAGATTTTCGATATACCACAAGCAAGATGGCAGGCACACAACCAGCTAGCGGCGGCGAGCACCGAGACTTCGCTCGCAACTCTCTTTTTGACCTCAAGGGCAAGGTCGCTCTCGTGACAGGTAGGATCAATGTTGAAGTCCCTCCCATTAACATCTTTACTAACTAGTTATCAGGTGGTGGCTCGGGCATTGGTCTCATGGCTACTCAAGCTCTCGCTGTCAACGGAGCGAAGGTCTACATCACTGGCCGCACAAAGGAGAAGCTCGACCGCGTCGTTGAGACTTATGGCAAGGATATTGAAGGCGAGATCATCCCCATTCAGGCTGATATCGGAAACAAGGAGGGCATCCAAAGGCTCTTCGAGGAGTACAAGTCCAAGGAGGACTGTCTATGTATTCTCGTCAACAACGCCGGTGTCTCGAGTAACACTTTCCAGGTCGAGGCAGACTCCGCGCAAGAAATGAAGGAGAACCTGTTCGACAACAAGGAAGCCACTTTTGAAGATTGGAACCAAGCATACAACACAAACGTCACCGGAATGTACTTTACCACCACCGCCTTTCTGCCCCTTCTCCAGAAGAGCAGTGAGAAGCACCAGGGCTGGAGCTCAACCGTCATCAACATCAGCTCCATCAGCGGCTTGATCCAGAAGGCTCAGCACCATTTTGCCTACAACGCCTCCAAGGGCGCCGCCGTTCACCTCAATCGTATGCTCGCTGCGGAGATTGTTAGCAACAAGCTCAAGATCCGCGTCAACAGCATCGCCCCCGGTGTCTTCCCCTCCGAGATGACCACTGACGGTAGCGACGAGGCCCAGAAGAGCTTCATCCCCAAGGAGAAGTACGCCGATAAGGTCCCTGCTGGACGCGCTGGTAAGGACCAGGACATGGCTGCCACCGTACTGTTCTTTGCCACAAACCAGTACCTGGTTGGACAGACACTTGCTGTTGATGGAGGCTACACCATAGCCGCTGGTCAGTAAAGGGGAGGGAAAAGTAACCGAATTACTGTAATATTATAACGAGATGATATTAATGAATGAGATATTATGACATGAAAAGATTCAACGGTGGTTCCTCTGCGTAATGAAGAAACAGCAACACCAACCAGTATTCTAAGCACGAGTTGGTCAGCTGCAACAGGAAGAAAGATCAGTTTCGTTTCTAGCGTATTCTAGACAAAATGAGCTAGAATCTGTCAAAGACGCCGTAATTCAATAACTGATGACGAGTCGACCTCGTCAATCGATGGCTCGTAACACAAGAACGGCAAGGCTTCATCCAGCATGACGAAGGGAGAAGCTTCAATCCTTCTGAACAAAAAGTAAGACAGGCAGAAAGACAAAAAAAAAAAAAAAAAAAAGAGACTCCGGTACAGGGAATCGAACCCTGGGCTCCGCGGAACTNNTGAGAGCGCGAAATGTTAGCCACTACACCATACCGGATACTGGAAGGTTGGGAAGACTGCTTGACACCATGAATCATGTACGGCATGAATCTCAAGAGAAGACAGGCGAGATAATACTTCTCAGGTCAATACTATACGTCAAATTAAACAACAAACCAGCATCTAAATCTAGCTTCTGCTTCCATATTCTATGATTTGTTGAGGCGGCAGGCGTTATATCAATGACAGGTATCATCTCTCGTTGATCGCTCATAGGTATTCAATCGCACGGGATTTTCATCACGCAGTCAGAAGTGAGTATCTGTTCGCTGGTTATTAACTCGAAAAGAAAATAAAAGACATAAAAATCCTTCCATTGAGTTTCATAATGATGTGATGATGGCCTCATTCTTTCACAAGCGACTTAGTTTGAGCATTAGCCTGTCAAACCACAAACACAAACTTTCTCGCCAGGAACCTCCTAACAAACACGCAAATTGGCCTAGCGATAGCGCAAAGTCAAGTCATACATTCATTGACAGGGCCGAATTTATTCATTATCCTTCTCAATTCCTGCCAATTCCTGCATATTCGTTGACACTATTGCCTGTCAAGCCTCAAGCCACGTCGTCAAAGCCACATTTTCATCAACGTGCTTAGTTTTCCTTCTCTTTCTTCCTTTTCTCCACATGATAAGCTCCCGCTCTATACTCCACCTCGTCGAAACCCTGCTGTTCTTGTGTCGTCCCAACACACTCCCCCCCTCACCATCATGTACCAGACCACCAAGATAGAGCGTAGAGGTACTTCGACCGACTTACAAGCCCTCATTGTTCCCCGCTGCAACTGCGGCTTCACCCGCTGTACCGCACGCACATCAAGAGACATCCATCCATTCCCAGAAATATGGCTCACGCTTAGCCTCTAGAGGAAGCGACCGGCCCCCAGGGTAGTGTAGGGCTGAAGGCATTTTCTACCAAGAGTTCCCTGCGTGCAGATTACGTTGCGACTTGAGCTACCAAACCATCGTGCGTTTGGTACGCTTCTCTTTTTCGTGGTTGATTGATTGCTACGTTCATTTCTGTCACTCGTTCACCGTTCTCCTCACTTAACATTGACACAGAACATCACGATAGGTGGGCGAATTAAAAATATCCTTGTTTCTCAAATTGGTTAACTATGTCGCAAACGATAATTCAATCTGTGCCTTGGGCCCGAAGGCTGTCCTCCTAGAGCCCAATGACGCGCAGGTATAGTAACCTCAAACCATCCTGTAATCTGCAAGCCAAAGGGCTTCTGGCAGCATCCTCGGCTCTGTGTGAGCCTACACGTTCAGTTTCCAGATAAAATGGCCCTAATCCCACCAGTCTGCTGGTAGGAGCCATATACAAAAACGCCGTACATGCAATGCCTCAATGCTCACGAACCCTCGCCCTGACAATATGGAAAATGACAAGACTCAATAAGGGCGAGGTGAACAAAGGAAAGCCGAAAACAAGTAATAAGAAACTGTGGAGTGGTGACGTGATCGCGCGAAGGGGTCAGTTGTATATCGCACTCCGGGTATCATGATGATGAGAATCCCTAATGCTCTGGTGTATCGTTCAGATGTGCCGTGATGCCGAATGGTGCCTTTGAATCATACTGATATGCGCAGGCAAAGTAATGAAACGAAACGAAAAGAAGAAAAGAAAAGAAGAAAAGAAAAGAAGAAAAGAAAAGACGAAAAGAAAAGCGACCTCATAAACAGGAGTGCTCAAAAGATAAATAAATGTGTAAGCATAGGAAAGAGTCCCTTTCAAAGCCAGAGCCATCTGGAAAGCGATGGAGCTTTCTGCCATTCCAGTGGGAAAACAGGCCATCCAGATTGGGTGCCGATAAGCAATCAAGTCGCTAAATGTAATGCTCATTCCCATAATCCATGAAGTCGTATGTTTCGAGAGAGATGTGCCGTGATGTCTGTCGTGTAGTGCATGCAAATGGCAGGTGGCTGATCTTACTTGTACTCCTGCATCCACTTGGCCTGAAGCCAGCCAACCTTGTCAAAGGCAGTCCACAGCTTTGAGGCTTTGTTGACATCGATCTTACAGGCCTGTTGAGCATCTGTCTTGCGGAACTCCTTGCTGTTACGGAAACAAGTAAGTCGTCGCTCAAAGATACGCCTCTTGCTAGTCAAGTAGGTCGCGGCATCTAACCGCAGACTGCTCGCCAGAGACACTTCATCGGGATGAAGGCGTTCTTTGTTTGGGTCGTTACTGAGGTCAAGCGGCTGTCCCTTCCATTCCACCTTTAGGCTGTTGGGTTTGTTTGGTAGCGAGCTCAGAGGTGGGCAGAAGTCGGGCAGCGAGTCAAAGTCCTTGTCCTCACGGTTGGGAGCAACGGCGCGACGGGATGGCTCAGGAGTGGCACTAACACGACGAGCTGGTCGCACGAAGCCGGCACCAGGGCTGGGACCGGCAGGAGGGTGGGTACGGATCGGTCGCGGGGTGGATTGGGGCTTCTGGACCCGATCACCGCGCTGTCGAGGTGCCTTGGTGGGTTTGGCAGGCATGATCCTAGGGAAGCGTTTGCCTTGGGCTTTTTGGGCTAGGAGATAGCCCCGTTCCTGCCGAAGCCATCCCCGGGGGTCGGCCACGAAGTTCTCCATAACTTGGGACTTGAAGGAAAGCACTAGACCATAATCTTCGCGTTTCGGTGGTGATACCCTAGCAAAAGTTGCAGGAGATTGAGCCCGAGCACGGATATGCCCTTCAATAATGCGATTGTGCGTCTCCTCAACCTCAGCACTGGCGAACAGAGGCTGCTGGGAAGGACTAGAAGGAGCCTCATCATTGGGGTAGAGAAGAGGGTCCTTGATCGCATTAGGGGACTCGATCGGTGCCTCTACTGTCGAGACGGGCTTGTTGTAAGGTGAGATTGGGGGAGACATTGGCATTGAGTGCTTGTCGGAATCGTTTTTCGAAGGGGCCGGCTTTCCCATATCGTGATAACGAGTGTGGTTAAAACTATCGAGAGCTGGGTCCGGAGGTGACATCAAGTGAGGATGGTTGTTGGTGTTGTTGTGGGCAGGGTGTATGGGAGGGCCCATTGCGCTCGTTTGCGCGCTGTACGGAGAATTGGCCGCCATTGTTGCGTTAATTGTGTTGAAAGCCGGGAAAGGTTGATGATGAGGAGAAGATTGTTTGAAAAGGATCAATTGGTTTAATGACTTGTTATTGTCGAATGTGATGGAAGGTGCCTGGTAGTGCACAATGAAGGCCGAATGTGGTTTGTCAGCCACGAGTTGCAGTCAGTCACAATGACTGTTGGTGTGGCGAAACCGTTTGTTCAAGATCTTTTTAGGACCTAAAAAGAGCGGCGGGCTCGCAATTAATAGGTTCAGAGAAAAGGCCTGAATAAGCCGGAGTATGAGTCTTGTCGGCTTTGTTTGCGTATGCCCAAAGTGTATGTAAGTGCGCTGTCAGTGACTGGGCGGGCGCCTAAAACCAGAGTAGGCAGCAACAGGGCGGCG
>JAAVUC010000545.1:0-15593 GCA_014898925.1 Fusarium nelsonii
AGCCGGACTAGTGACCAGGTAAAGGGTTAAAAACATTGGGACACTTTAAAGTTAAGATAATGTTAGTTTCGAAATGGATCAGAGGATTCCTAAGTCTAAATATACCGATTGGAATTCTAGAGTCTTCGCTATGTCATTGATTGAGACTCGAAAGGATCTTGAGACAAGTTTGGTGGGAAGTTTAAGGAGTTTTGCATTGGTATCTTTGTAGCACCGTTCTGGGTGGAATTAAAAGTGTCCCAGAACGTACAAAACCATTGATACAAAAGAGCAGGCTCCGTTTGAGATCTTGATTGAGTCTCTGATACTGCAAGATATGGTCGTTCACTGCGTGGTGAATGTGAGCTCCCAAAATCCGAGTCCAATAAAGAGGGTATGACACCATGTAGCTCGGCAGTGGATTGTTGGCCTACGTAATCCATCACTTCGTGTCGGAGATTACAGCCGGAGTTGAGAAGAGCTTGCCCACAGCTGAGCATTCCGACTGAAAGGAAATAGTCGTAAATCTGGGTACACAGAGAGTATGGTAGTCCCCATTGGGAGGTAGTTGGTCTGGGAACGTTTGTTGGATTGGGCACATGTTGGGGTACTTTGCTAATACGGTGTTTTGAACCATAGTGGCAGAGGGGATTGGAGGGACGTTTGAACTGATGTACTACTGCAGGCCATTGCTAGCCTGCTGCCCTATTTACGCGTATACCAGGAAATCTACATTGCTAGTGAAACGTTTAAATCGCATTCTCCGTGGCATGGGCTAGGCTTGAGAATTGGTGGAAGAACATTCCATTGGCGCCCCTGCGCCTAGAGCAGATCACTCCCCTCAACCACAGAGAGGATTTGCATCTACCTGGGTAATTCTAAATGTGAAACGGGGGCCGCGCTGGAACCTGTTGCAAACTATGTATATGGATTGGGTAGGCACTGGCAAACTCACCACTACATCAACTGACAATCTAGCAGATTAGATGCGTATAGCTAGCTGTGTGTCAATGCCTTGAGTAATGTTGCCTGCAAACAGGAAGGATATCCTGCTTCTGAAGGCTTGGCTGACTCAATGATAAAAAGGGGCCACACAAGGATGGCCGAGGCTACGCTGGGTTTCCGCTCATCGCCTGCTCGGAATATCCCTCACGGAACGAAAAACATCATGATGGCAGTGTCGCCGATCGAAATGGACGTATGTGGTCTGTTCTGCAATCTGATTGGCAGCTGCGATAATTTCCTAGCCGAAGGCTGCTTCCAGTTGCTATTTTGAGCCACCTGAATCGTATGATTTAGACGGTCGATCACTCTTCGCGTGGATGCTACTCGACGACTAGACGATGAGCTTGATATAGAGCTTGACCGTACTAAGAGTTTGAGCTTTGCAAGTATTCAAGTCTCATTTGCTGAATCTAGATGCTTCGTTTCATTGGCACGCCTAACCGCTGGTGGTTGACAGTTCACATGTAGATAGGAAGCACATCTATATCAAATGTAATTCGCCACTTAAGTCCCAGGCTATCAAGCTATGCTGGCATACAAAACACTAATCTTCGACCTGCAAGGAGTACCGCTTTAAATTGTCCCTTGCCGCTGATCGGTAGGCAACCTTTGTTGTTATTCTGGAGAGGTGGTCTGATTTAGCAGAGCCTGGCTGTGATCATTTCCCAGCTATGTATTTTGTCAGACGCCGTGCCGCACGACGCCATGTCCAAATAAGACTGCAATTGCCTGTTAGAGACTGACTTTATGACTGTCATGAGAGGGATATGGAGGTTTCATTTGAGTGTTGTTTACATTGCGCAGTGGTACTGAGTGAAAATATTGATTGAACTTGATTGTTCATTATTAAGGTGAGAGTTCTTTTCGGGTTTATACCTCTAGATGATTTTACCTAGGACCTTGAACTCTAAATCTAGGACTTTTAGACTAATAGCCTGAATCCAGAAGGGAAGGGAGATCCCCGGATTTCCCAAACATTGCTCAGAAGGACAATTTGGCTAAGTATCCGCTAGCTCACCCAAATGAGTCTAAGAGCTTGGTCGCAAATTAGAGTACCCTTAATATGATACTGCCAAAAGCACCATGCCTCATTGGATGAGTCGCCTAAGGACTTACCTTGGACTGTCTTTAGCACTAGGTTTCGTCATTGGCAAATAAAAATATCTCAGTTTCCTCCCTTGGCTTCCACTTCTGCGTTCAAGATGCATTCTATCAGTTCTTATAATGAACTTGTCGTACATTAGCCGGTCAAAAGAAAATTCCAGCCCGGGGGCCTCTATAACATCTATCTAGTGCACGAAATGTATAGCTTCGCTATCCGTTATCTTATTTGTTAACGAATTAACTGAGTTGTTGTAGTCCCATACTTTGTTCACAATTGTTCTTATCCTCCTCATCCCATCAAGATTGATGACACTCTTAATAACGTAGTTGATAAGCGAGTTGTGTGACGGTTGTGATTCCCAAGGGATAGACTAGTCCGTACTTATGTTAGCAGATACGTAGGGCGTGATGCTGAGCGATGCGAAGTGTCACATCTCTTAACAGTGAATAAGGCGGGTTAGGCTGTATCCAGGTAAAGATGTTTTATTGATAGCTGGTGAGCTAGTCTTGCTAACTAAAGAGTGTATGCTATATATACTAATAGGAGTACCTTGGATCGAGGTACTAAGAATGTATTGTAGAGGACCGAATCGTGGTGTTTCGGTCCTGGACCGTTATCTGAATCCGTCGGTCCTCCTGTGATTGGCCACAGAGTGGGGACCGAGAAGTTGTGCCTTCGGTTCTGTCCTGATAGTTGATGGCATAAGAAATTTAAAGTGGGGTACACATGACCTAAGTCGGCCAGACATGTTACGACCCTAGCGCTACGTCACGTGTACTCCACATATAACTCCCACTTTCAACCAATCATAAAAATAGACCATATCACTCAGCTGTAAGGTTGGAACGCCAGATGTTGGAACGCCGCGTTTCAGGAACGACTCATCTCAACGCTCGTCGTTCCCTCACTTAGCCACAAAAGTATATACATTCGTTTAGCATTAGTTAGAATCTATATCACCAGCTATCAATAAAACATCTTTACCGGGATACGGCCTAACCCGCCTCATTCACTATTAAGAGACGTGACACTTCGCATTGCTCAGCATCACGCCCTACGTNNGTTTATCCCTTGGGAACCACAACCGTCAAACAAGAGAAGCATGGGTTCAGCATGCTGAGTAAGCCATCTGCTAGCCTCCTTCCAGTTTGCTTGAACTTATGTTCGGCATCGGAGTTGTGAATAGAGCCAAAGTTTAAGCTATTTAAATCACAGGTAAATAGCTTCGGGACAGGTTTACCTGGTCCAAAGATTATATAGTCTCTTTCAGTGCAAGTGTATTAAAACCTGTCACCTACTTTATGTATAAAATTATCTCATTTTCTTTAACACTGAGGTTGTATAATTGAAATCTCCCATAAGGTTAGTTAGTAGCTACTAGCTACTATTAACAGTTAATATAAATATAGTTAATACACTGCTCTACTCAGGGGACTCAGATATGCCTATAGCGATATTTGGGCAGCTGAAAGGCTTACACACTAGTAGTAAGTCGGACGAGGCAATTCTGTGCGATTCGAGTCCGGGCTTCGAGAACCAGGCATGTCTTTTGCAGAGGTCAACAAATCACATGCTAGTATTAAGCAAGGAGGGTTTCCAGTGGGCAGTTGTTCAAAGGCGGGGATCTACTTAGCCAGACTAGCCTATTCAGAAAACAAAACCACCAAGATCCTGACTCTGACCTTCCCATTTGCTGTTCACTCACGTCGAGTTTCCACCCAATGAAGCGCTTTAAGTCGGTGTTAGCGCGTATGCCATCTGTCCACTGGGGTTGTTATGCGGTGCTCGGTAATTTAGCGTCTTGGCGGATTTTGTAACCAGAATGGATAAGTGAATTCCACAGGGAAGCAAAAATATATTCCGATGACGTAAATGTGGGGTTCTAGCGGCAGCTCGGTGCAGCTCATACTGTTGATGGACTTTACTCATGCCTGCGCCTTCCACACTCTAAGTCCGAGGGCGGGCTGAGATAGTTCTAAGAGGATTGGTATGTTTATTAAATTCCTCATTACTTGGGAGCTGCCTGTGCTAATCCGTGGCGCTGTGGAACTAATACCTTCCTGGCTTTCTGATTCCAGTTGTATGGAATGCTCATGAGTTGTTTCTAATTCCCATTTCTGAGAACGCTGGGAAAAGAGAAGGAAATAAAAATTACAATAGCTTAAAGGAGCATTTATTCACTGTATCTCACATCTTCTTTACCTTCTCACGTTGGCCTTACTTGAGCTTCAGCGTGTCGGATTCAGTTGTCTAATTTGCCTTACCCCTTCTGTGGAGGTTTAGGAGAAAGGTCAAGGATCCTGCGGAAACTCACCCTGGGTTTCATTGTTTTCCGGCCGGCTTGGCACGGTAAGCTCGAGGCTGTTCAGATCTTAATTCGCTTTGGGATAAGACATTCCCCGGAAGTAACTCATATACCCAGTGAACACTATCCAAGATTGCTAATGCTTCCGACCAGCGGAAATACTAAAGGATGAAATAAAAGCGTTAGATCTGCAGAAGGTAAGCAAATTTGCTCAAGCAGAACAAGGGCACATGCGCGAGTCTCCAGACATGGAGAGCCCAGAGTCCCTAATAACCCCAAGGGCCAAAGTATAGTTGGAGAGGCATGGCCGAGCCATTTGAATGGAGGCAAGATAAAGTAGGCATATTTTGTTTATACCACTTATCCTTATGAAACAGCATATATACCCACACCAATTAGCTTCTGGATGTAATATAAGAAGTATTTATGTTATGATTAAAGTCTTTTAAGTGAGTTTTTCTATATTAGGTTAAGACAAGAGCAGAGCTGAAACGTGGCGAAGCATTAACGATAATAAAGTTCTCGTATAGCTAACCTTGCAACAGCCACGACTAGTATTAGAGTAGACTAGAGTGCTGCATTAGCGTCGCAACCGTTGGATGTTTCAAATGGGGCAGTGACACACTGACATGCCATACATTCCACAGGATTTAGTTGCCGCATAACTCAAATGACTTATACGAACTTTTCGTCGCTCTTATTAAGGTGATCACTGGGTGAGCGATCACTATATCCACTAAATGTGTTAGTGGTGATTAAACTGGCATAGGTTATGCGCAACGTAAGTGTGAGGCTGAGTATTTATCTCTCTGCCAAGACTAACCTGCGACACGCCGCAGCTCTGGGATTAATGGACGTAGAAACATAACCCTAGAAAAATATGTTACTAGTTCCTTAAATATTACCGCGTGCCACGCGCCTCCTGTAGAACACGATCTCTGCATATTTCGGACCCATCACGACACTCTCTTTAAAATGAACAAGCTCTCTCTGAGCACCACTCTCTGGCTTCGACAGACCAAAGCATTGACAAAGAAGATTCTGCTCATCACCGTCGTTCGCCACTGGTTATCAACATTAATTCGCTGCGTTGTCATACCAATCCTCGTCCTCTCGCTGGTACTGGGAGTCCAGATCTTCACCTCCTCGAACAACAAGTACGGCATTGGCAAGCCCACATCCGCTCCGATCCTTTCCGAAGTCACTCCCGATGGCGCAAAACTCTTCATCATCCAGCCCCCTGGTGCGGGAAGCGACATCTCCGCTGTGATCGAAGACGTGGTCAAACCGCTTGAGAAAAAAGCCAAGATAGAAATACTCAAGGACGAGCAGGAATTGATGGAGAAGTGCCCCACGGACATTAATGGAAAAACAGACTGCTATGCCGCTGTCATCTTCAACGACTCTCCTCTGAGTGATGACGGAAACAAACAGTGGAACTACACGATGCGGTGCGGTTCCTCCAACGTTGCACCCAGCTTCGACGTCTTCCAATCGGCCAAGGCGGCGACGAACCCCTATATCCCATTGCAACTCGCCATCGACCAAGCCATCACCAACTCGTCAGCAGTCCCCGACATGTACATGTTCACTCGCACTACCCAGGAACAGGCTAAAGCAGTGCACCGCCGTAAGTTCATCGATATGGTCTTGGGAGGGCTGAATCTCGTATGCTTTGCAAGCATGCTGTCCCTTGTCTACCACGTTGTTGGCACCATCGCATCAGAGCGCGAGTTGGGCATGACGCAGCTGATCGATGTTATGGGCGGAGGTGCATTTTCTGCTCGAGTGCTGAGCTATCTCATCGCATTTGACATTATATACCTACCGTCCTGGATTATACTAGGAGGAAGTAAGAAAGGCGATTCCCTATGATGTCTTTCTTGTGCTAACTCTCGCAGTCTACTCTAGTCTGCTCCTTCCGACTTCTAGTGCCGGCATAACCATCCTCTGGCAAATCCTCACCGGGTGGGCTCTGACTAGCGGCTGCGTCTTTGGTGCGACATTTGCCATCAGATACTCTACCATCCTCGCCGTTATTGCCCTGATCGGCATGGCTGCCTTCGCACAGCTTCTCGACAGCCAAACAGAACCGATAACCGCGAGCGTCGCCATGGCATTCTCCATCATGTTCCCCAGTTGCAGCTACGTCTTTGTTCTGAATTCTATGGCTCGATACGAAAAGGCAGGAAAAGCGACCAACATTTACGCCATACCCCCATCCCCTGGCTTCGAGGTACAGAAAGCTACCATTGGGACGCTCTGGTTGTGCTTGTGCTTGAGCATCGTTGCTTTCCCCTTGGTCACCATCGCGATCGAACGATTTGTCCATGGAACCAGCCGCCGCGGGCGCCAATTCAAGACGGGCCCTAAAGCAGACAACACTTCATTGGCCATCCAAGTCATCGGGGTCACAAAGACATACAAAGCCAGTATATGGAGACGGATGTGCTGCTTCGGCAAGCGTCGTCCCGTCATTGCCGTCAATTCAATGACCTTTTCAAGCAACAAGCAGCAGGTCCTCTGCCTGCTAGGTAG
This sequence comes from Fusarium nelsonii, assembly GCA_014898925.1. NCBI lineage: Eukaryota > Fungi > Ascomycota > Sordariomycetes > Hypocreales > Nectriaceae > Fusarium > Fusarium nelsonii. The sequence goes on from JAAVUC010000545.1 coordinate 6,933, forward strand.
TAATGGCTCTGGCAAGACGACGACAATGGATCTCATCACTGGAAGACAGAGCCTGACGGGCGGGTCAATTCAGATCAATGCTCCGGCATCCAAGATTGGTAAAACCCTTCTCCCATCCGAACTCCCTGCGGCCACTTCTAACTCTCGGCAACAGGCTTTTGTCCGCAACGAAACATACAATGGGACGAACTGACGGTTCTGGAGCATGTCAGCATATGGGATATGATCAAGGGGGGCACGTCAACCCGAGCACGGTTGGAAAGACTTGTCGAGTCGTGCGATCTGAGTCTCAAGATGCACAGCCGGGTTGGAACACTCAGTGGTGGACAGAAGCGCAAGGTTCAGTTGGCATGCATGCTTGTTGGCGGAAGCTCTGTCTGCCTCATGGACGAGGTTACAACAGGAATGGTAGGTTCCAGTCGACGCAACCTGGCTGCGAGACCAGTTACTGATCGGATATAGGACCCAGTGTCACGCCGAGCCATCTGGAACATCGTCCTGGCCGAGCGCTCGAAGCGATCCATTATCCTAACAACGCACTTCCTCGACGAATGCGATGTCCTGGCCGACCAGGTTGTCCTCATCTCCCGCGGCCATGTTAAGTGCCAAGGCTCACCTGCAGAGCTGAAGAACTTATACGGAGGGGGATACCGCGTTCACGTGCCACAGATTGACGGCATTCCCAAGACACAGTTCCCGGCAGTCGTCCACCGAGGCGAAACAATCTTCAACACACCCGACTCGGCCTCTGCTACCAGGCTCCTCTCATCCTTGGAAGCGGCAGGACTGTCCGATGCAGTGGTCTCGGCGCCGACAATTGAACATGTCTTTCTACAAGTCGCCAATGACCCTGAGGAGTTGGAGAAGAGGACTTCAATCATTTTGGAAGACGACTTGACACCCCTCACTGTGGTCGATCCAACGTTGAACGGTGAACTGTCCTCAGGCACCCGAACCACCTTCACCCAGCAGCTTGCAGCTCTGACAGTAAAGCGCCTTACCATTTTTCGTAGCAACTGTTGGTGGTACATCGTAGCCATGACCCTCCCTCTGGCTTTCTCACCAGGCGCCACTTCACTGTTAAAGGTTTCGGACGGCATCGACACATTCCCATTCAAGCTACCTTTATGCGTCAGCTCTCAGCCATCCATCTTTGACGAGCCCTGGCCCGTTGATATCGCTGCATCGGGATACGCCGACGAGGTCGGCTCAGGCGTCATGTCAATGCTTGTAGGCCCACAATCGACACGTAGGAGTGTGTTTGGCGTCATCGACAAGTTTCCAATTGGAGAGAGGTATAATTCCAACAACTTCGATTCCGACTTCACCTTTCAAAACGGCTTCAAAGCCTTCCAGAACCGCATGCGCGAACCGGTGAAATTTACTCCAGGCGCCATCTACTTTGGTGATGACTTGGATAAGGCCACTATTGCTTACAATCCCGAGCTCGGCTATGACACACCGGTCTTGATGCAAAACCTATATAGCCAAGCCGCCAGCGGCGTTCCCATTACAGTGCAGCTGGCTTTCTTCAGCAACTCAACGCCTGTGAGTCTCAACTAGTCCGTCTTCCAACCAGTACTAACAGTTCGTCTCTTAGGCTGACGCCGGCTCCGGCCTGATTGCTGCAATAGTGAGTCTTGTCTATACTTTCTCTGCCTTGGAGGTTTACTAATCGACATAGATACTTGCTTTCCTCCACTCTCTCTACCCTGCTTTCTTCGCCCTGTACCCGACCTACGAAAAGCTGCACAAGGTCCGAGCCCTTCAGTACTCCAACAACGTCCGCCCATACCCGCTGTGGGTCTCATGCATGATCTTTGACATGATTTTCGTCACCATCATTGCTTCCTTAGGAACGCTCGCCCTTTCAGCTCATGTCGAGAACTGGTACTTTGCTGGGTACATGTTCCCAGTCATGTGGCTCTATGGAATTGCGAGCATGCTGTGGAGTTATATTATCTCCCTGTATGCCACTTCTGAGTTGGCGGCCTTTGGCTTAACGGTTTGTTCAATGGTTGGTACCTTCACCATCACCATGATTGGTTTCTCAGTAAGTCCTGTCTGCTCAGTGGCCTCTTCCTGAGACTTTCCAGCTAACTAGTCAGCTCGGCGCAACCAACCCGAGTCCCAACAGCCCCACCCTTGCTCTGGACGCAGTCTCCTTCTCTCTCGGCCTGCTGTTCCCCATCATGAACCTGTTCCGGGCCATGGCGGTGGGCCTCAACATCTGGCTCGTCAGCTGTCGTAACTACAAGCTACTTACTAACCCAGGGGACATCCATGCCTATGGCGGACCTATTATGCTGCTTATTATCCAGATTGTTTACTTATTACCTCTTCTTGTCTGGCTGGATGATCAAAGGTGTTTCTCTTGGCCGCGGCGTCGAACGAAGCAGGTCAATGCTGAAGAGTCTATCTCGAACAATCACAATGGTATTGAGATGCATAATATCGAGGACGAGGGTTCCGTCTCGGATCTGCTTCGTGTAACGCAAGTGACCAAGTCATTCAGAGGCAAACTTGCGGTCCAGAACGTATCGTTGGCGATAGGCGAGAGCTCGGTTATTGCCCTGCTCGGCCCCAATGGCGCTGGCAAGACGACGCTTACAAACATGATGCGTGGTGAGATAGTTCCAGACAAGGGCAGAATTTATGTACAGGGAGTTGAAGTGCAAGGGAATCTCCAAATGGCGAGGAAATCCATTGGCGGTAGGTTTCAATCATTTCTCGAGGACATTTTTCCATCAATTACTAAACAGCATGACACAGTCTGTCCACAATTCGACGCTCTCGATAAGATCACTGTTAGGCAGCAACTGAATTTCTATGCCCGGATCAAGGGCATCAGCAACATAAAGCAGAACGTTGAGCTGGTCATGTCCAAGGTTGGCCTAACACCCTATGCCTCTCGCCTTACCCATGTCCTGTCAGGCGGTAATAAAAGGAAATTGAGCCTCGCGATTGCACTACTGGGTAAGCAGTATTTTGATTTCGGTCCTTTTGAATTTGTTGTTGACAAGTACGCAGGCAACCCCAGAGTCCTGATCCTTGATGAGCCAAGCTCCGCAATGGACGCCTTTGCGAAACGAGAGATGTGGAAGATGCTCTCTTCAATCACCTCGGGGCGCTCCGTCTTACTGGTTGTAAGTCTGTTCCGTAGTCTGCTCAACTCATCGTTCACAGTACCCCTGCTAACTTTGTTGTCATTCAGACGCATTCTATGGAAGAAGCTGATGAGCTAGCGACCCGGGTAGCTATCATGTCTAAACGCATCCTGGCCATTGGCACAAGTCAGCAACTCCGAAAGCAATACAGCAATGTATACGACGTCCATTTAGTGCTTAAAACAGCACCGGGCTCGTCACGTACAGAGATCCAAGAACTTGAATCCTGGGTTCGCGATGTCTTTCCGCAAGCCTCTTTCGATGCCATCAACCTAGGTGGACAAGTTCGTTTTGTTATGCCGGTTGCATCAAGCTTACCCGATGATGGGAGGAGCACTGTCCTGAGGTTAATGGAGATTTTGGAGCAACACCGGACTAGCCTTAGGCTTGCACACTACACGGTTGGGATGGGAACGCTAGAGATGGCCTTTTTGAGAATTATAAAGAACTGTAGTGTGCCAGAGGGTTAGAAGGCTGGAAGGAAGCGTTTTTGGTAAATTATGAGTTAATAGAGCTTTTTCACTGTCTAGAATTTAGGATATATTGGGACATGGGAAAAATAGTATATTTGCCCTAGCACGACGTCATAATAACTACCAACAGATCCTGTGGTGTGAATCATAGTCGAGGAACTCCCAAAATATACGCAAGACCTTGATTCTTCTCGAGAGTTTAGCACTCTTATCCTCCTAGTACCTATTACATAACGGATATTTGTTAAGCATATTGATAGGAGATTCAGCGCCCTAACATTCAACTGTCAAGTCCTGCAGGAGCATAGACATGTCATTGTAGAAGTATGGTACACCATTATGCACAGTAGCATCCCGGTAAATCCACAATAGCTTCCTGGTCAAGACCCTCGAACTCTCCATAACCACTTACTTGTCTTTCAGACATACCAAATCGGCAAGGGATCATACCATATCCAAGCCTACCAGAACCCTAGTGTTAATGGCATTAACTCTGGTTGGGTGCAGTTTGTTACTATTTCTAGTTTTGCTCTGCAGACTCTAGATAAGTATCGTAGGAATTTCTTTATCACTCTTAGGCCGAAAACCATAGGCATACGGCTTGGCAACATAGGGAGTACATTATCTTTCTCGAATATCATGTCGACTTCAAAAGCTCTGTTAGCAGTTGTTCGCTTATGACCTTTGGGAAAAGCATTGACTAATAGATTGAGTATCTATATTCGCGGAAGGTAGGATTCCAAATGGGTGTTGAAAAATCCGGGGATCCCCCTCCCCTTCAGGATTCAGACTAACAGTCTGAAAGTCCTAGATTTAGAGTTCAAAGTCCTAGATAAAACCATTTAGAGATATAAACCCGAGAAGAACTCTCATCTAAATAATGAACAACCAAGTTCAATAAAAAATATATTTCCACCCAGCACTACTACGCAATATAAACAACAACACTCGACAATCTCATGCATCAGATGAGTGACCAGAGACCATCACAACGACGACTATAGTCGGAGAAGAGGATAACGATGTGAAAAATGCCATCGTTCTAGAGCCGTCGCCCCTTCCGATCGCGTCGAGAGAGGCGAACAGAAGCGGGGAAACGGGCCGTGGAGAGACAATGCCGGATGAGCCCCCAGTGGGATATACAGGATGGGATTTAGACCAAGAGTCAACCAGATCGAGTATTCATGTTGCCACAGACGAGCGCGAAGTATCATCGGAAGAAACAGAGGGGCATGCAGAGTCTCGGCTGCCCGAAAGATCGACCAGGGGACATACTGGCCAGCACAGATTTCGGCTTCCTCGGAACAGTTGCAGACCAAGTGTACCTAGTCACTCGCGACATCGATCAGTCCGATCCAAGAACCTTCAGGGAAGCCACGCAGGGCGTACATGGTAAACACTGGTGAGGAGAACTGAAGGATGAACACGAATCTCTGGTCGGGAATGATGTCTGGACCTTAGTCACGCTGCCCCCAGGACGAAAGGCCCTTCGAGGCAAATGGGTGTTCAAGCGCAAAAGAGGAGACAATGGGCAGGTTCTACGGTACAAAGCGCGATTTGTCGTGAAAGGATTCGAGCAGAGGGAAGGAATTGACTTCAACGAAACCTTCGCCTCTGTTGCCAAGCCGATGAGCTACAAGATGATATTTGCCATCGCGGCAGCACTCGATCTGGAACTGGAGCAAATGGATGTCAAGACAGCGTTCTTCTATGGCCTCGTAAATGAGGAGATATACGCCCAGCAACCCGAAAATTCGACGATGGAAGTGGTAGAGTCCGCAAACTCTTTAAAGCCCTGTATGGACTGAAGCAAGCACCAAGAGTGTGGTACGAGACTATGTCAACCTTCCTTAAGACGCTCGGGTTCAAGCCTTTGCTTTCAGATATCGTAGTCTTTGTGAAAGGTCACACGTTCATTGCGGACTATGTGGTCGATCTACTTATTGTCGGGCCCTCCAAGGACGAGATCGTGGCGGTCAAACAAGCTCTGTGCAACAAGTTCAAGATGACGGACTTGGGCTCATGCAAGTACTACCTGGGCATGTCGGTAAGAAGGAACAGAGCCATCCGATCGATCTTCTTGTCGCAGACGGCCTACCTTGAGAAAGTACTTAGAGACTTTGGAATGGACCAGTGCGCTCCCAATGCCACACCAGTTTCGACTAGCAAGTTCGGAGAACCAGGCCCTGACTACAAGGAAGCGGACAAACTCAAAGAGTGGTATGCCTAGGCGATTGGGTACCTGATGTATCTCATGCTGGGGACGAGACTCGACATTGCTTTTGCTGTCTCCTTATGCAGCCGAGACCTAGCGAACCCAACCAACGAGCATCAGACAGCTGTCAAGCGTATCTTTCGATACCTCAAGGGATCACAAAATCTGGAACTGGTGTACCAAGGAGGACTGCGACCTCTTCTCGGCTACACTGACTCAGATTGGGCAGGAGATTTGGAGACTCGAAGATCAACGTCTGGATACGTGTTCAACCTTAGCACAGGAGCTATCAGTTGCAGCTCGAAGAAACAAAGAACTGTGGCCCTGTCTTCATGCGAAGAAGAATACACGGGACAAACCGCAGTCGTAAAAGAGGCAGTCTGTCTGCGAGGTCTGCTCCAAGAACTGTTGAAAGAATACAAGGAGGTTCCAGAACTAAAGACAACTGTAATCTTCGGGGACAACCAAGGAGCGAACGCAATGTCGAAGAATCCGCAGTTCCATACAAGAACCAAGCACATTGATATTCAGCACCATTACTGCAGAGAGAAAGTTAATGATGGAACTGTTGAGTTCCAGCACATTTTAACAGGCAAACAAGTGGCCGGCAGCCTAATAAAGGCCTTACCAAAGGATCGTTTCCTTCTGTTTAGAAACGCACTAGATCTCAAAGAACGACGACCATGAGAAGGTGCAGAGATGAACCAAAAGAGGAGACATGCCATGGACAGACAGGAGACCCACAGATCCAAGATTGCACGGAAACGTGAAGAAGGCACAAAGATGAGGTAGAGTGGGAGAGCTTCTAAGCAAGTAGAAGGAAATCCACTATCTCAAGGTTGTGCCCAGCGTGAGGAACGTGCAAAGATGGACTGAAGTGGGAGAACTATTATCGACAGGAGACCTGCAATTTCAAGAAAGATTTCAAGTCCTACAGAGACAGGTGTAAGCAGGAGATCTTCTGCGGACAGAAGAAGACCCACTGCTCCAAGATTGCACGAGACCATTAAGAGATCCTGAGCGCCCATGTCGAGATAGCTCTTTCCCTGAAGTTTTCACCCACGAAGGTGTTTTTGGGGCTTTAACGAGGCTCGACAGGCGCGCACATCAAGCCCAACAGCAGCTCGAGTGGGAGTGTTGATACAGTGTGGCTAAGGTGGTCCGACCTACTGATGGCTGGGATGTGGATACTATGTGAGGAGTCGTGCTCCTCTCGGACACATGTAACTTAGAACGAACAACAACACAATCAACCCGTTTTTGCTTTAACACAGGTTCTGTGGTGCATCGTTAGGATGGGGCGGCCTTCATACTACACAAATCTAGTTGTAGACTCTAGCATGGGGTAAAAATATATAAGCGATCAAATAAGTCGGATAAAAGTCAAGTCCTTTTTCGGTGTTAGTCTGTGGAATCCATCTTTTCCCCATCTATTTAATTTTCAGACCCTCAGTAACATGTCAACAAAGCCAATCATTTATAACTAAATTCCATTACAGTAAGCTACTTCACGGGTCCCTGTTTTCGTCGTGACTAGCAACCTCCTTCACCTTGTTCGATGTGGTAACGATTCTAGCCATATCCAATCAATATCCTAACGCCAGTCTTTGCTTTCTGCAAGGCAGCCGAGTTCTGGGAAGTCTTCATAACCGTCGGTCATTCGACACCCTGTTGTGAAGCAATGACCCTGCTTTATCCACGATCTAAGAAGTTACAATAACACCTCAAACATCTATTTAAGCAATTAATCGAAGATATATATTGACATAGGGAACCAACAAACAGCGTCATCCGCCTAAGCGACCAGACGTCACATACAATCATATTTAGGGATCCGCCCACGACAATCTCCCTAAGTGCGGCAAATCGCTAGACAGCTTCCCAAGACGTTGACGAGACGGGTTCCGAAATAACGACCGCCACCGACCTTTCCTATAACACGACGGTCGATTTCGGCCATCAACCGCATAATATCATGGATATTCGGGGGGAGTGACATAATTAGCGCTTGTTTGAGTGTCCCGTCTGCTCTGGTAAGCTATGGCATTTCCTACAGACTATATCAACCCCCGTCTCACATATTTAGCTGCCTTTCAGATGTTATCGTTATCCGATAGAAACTCGTTTCACTGAGCATTTTCCCGTTGTCATACAGCATCGTGGTATTGCTTGGCCGCTGTCTTTGCCGTGTTTCTAGATCTGGAGTGCACCTTAAGGCTCGGACTCGGTTCCTCCAGTACGTTTAGATATGTCATGGTTGCGTGAGATTGTCAGTCTACTACCGCTTTGCGTATGGTGACGGCTTGGCTCTGGGCGTCAATGCCTGGACCGCATCTAAGACGGCCGATATTAACCTATCCGTTTTCTGCTGCACCATATTCCCCAATTGCCTGCTTCTCAGCTTATGCGTGATTCTGCTATTGATCTTTTCTAGGGCGTACTCTTAAATAGAAGTCTTTTTTCTCATTTTTGCAAGCGTCTATAAGCTCTTTAGATAAGCTATCTAGTCTTTTAATCCTAAAATATATAAATTAGTATTAACTGTCTTATAAAAAAGTAACCTAAATAAATAGCTAACGTGCAGTACAAGTGAGTTAGCAACCCAAGCGAGTTGGCCAGTAGACTTTTCACCTTAGAAGCTATTTTTTAAAAATTCCTTAAAAGTTGAAATTAAGCTTAAAATAGCTAGAATCTCAATAAGAGATATATAAGCTCTAAAATAGGCTATATTAATTTTCTTTAATTTATATAAAAATTATATATAACGTAGTTGACGAGTTAGCCAGATAAGTGAGTTAGCCAGTAT
>JAAVUC010000547.1:234-10725 GCA_014898925.1 Fusarium nelsonii
GGGTTGGTTCGCGGCAACGTGTGTATGTCTACCCATAGTTTGCTTGCTCTCCTCCAGAACCGCCTTGTTTGCTACAGACCCGATCGAAATCGGTTGTCCATTTGTACACTCTCTTCGATTTCTAGCGCACGGACCGCAGTGGGGGCGTGTATGTAGTAGTGAACTGTGAACACTGTCCTTGACGTATAGCATCTAAGTGACCCACATATGAGAATAGCATGATCTCGTGCAAGCCAGCCGTGAGTTGGCTTACGCTAGTCAACGAGTGTTGCCTGGTGGTCCTGTATTTCTACAAGCTGTCCTCAATACCGCCTATTATTAAGTCGTCCTGGTCACTAGTCCGGCTGTGGTTCTGCCAGAACCACAACCGCAAGTGGGGTTGGGGTTAGCGACGGTGTAACCTGATTGGCTGAAAAAATTGAGTGCACGGGCCATTCCGCCAGAACCACAGTTCCGCCAGAACCACAAGCGAAAAGGGGAGCTAACAACATCGATTTTTTACCCACTCAGACTAGACACTAAATGTAGTATAAAACTTATCACTATTATATAAATATATACTTTATAGCCTTTAGACTTAACTGATTTATATTCTTATAAGACTTTCTAGCTTATTGTTAATATATCTGTCTTAGAAGTTGCTGACCTCGTCGTCGGCCTTAAGCTCTGCAGCCAATCAGAATTTAGTGGTCAAGATGTGGCCGTTTTTAGATATGTGGGATCGTCACTCAGCCAATCATGAATTTCGTGGTCAAGATCTATCCATTTTCAGAAGCGTATCACCACTAACTTATATAGGGCCTAGCGCACTATTCCAAAACGCTAAGGGAGACCTATTAATTGTCCTTTAATAAATCTTGGATTATTGTAATAACACACATATGTTAATAGTGTGCCTCATCTCGTAAAGACGCACTTCCTTAGATCTTGAATAACTATGTTGAGGCTGCTGTTGACAGCTTCTTGAATGTGTAATGAGATAGAGGAATCCGTGAAGTGGATTAAGTTCTTATTATGCTCATTATATTTGAAGTCCTGTAATGATTCAATGAAGACTTTCCTTTCTGTTGAGACAGTGTGGCTAAGGTGGTCCGATCTGCTGGTGGCTAGGATGTGGATACTATGTAAGGAGCTATGCTCCTCTCAGACACATGTAACTTAGAACTAACAACAATATAATCAACCCGTTTTTGCTTTAACAGGTTATGAGCCCGGAGGGCACGACTTTTCTCCAATCGCAAAGCTGAGTGTTTCCTGTCCTCCTTTCTATTCTCTAGGACAGCACAAGAAGCCAAAAGACTTCTTTCCACTACGCATGCACATTCAGCTTACCTGGCGCTATTTCCTTCTTGGATCTTTGGCAAAATTTGCAGAACAGCTGACAAGATATATCTAGGAACGTTTCCAGAAGGATCTTTTAACCCTCCGTTTAATACAGCGATTCTAAATCGTCGAATCTTAAATAACCAAGATTTTCCTAAATACAGTCTAATTGACAGATCCGCCAGACCAGACCGGCCTTTCGGTTTAAGGTTACTGAACTTTTCCGGTCGGGCGACCTGCGCCCACACAGACCAAGGCTACCTAAAACGCAGTCTATAACTCAATCGACATCATATCATCACCCTTCCTCCAGACGGAGGGAAGGATATAAATACCTAAGACCGCCAGGCGTTTCATCCATTAGATAACCCCTATTTGCACGGCATTATCATGTTGTCTAACGCAGCCAAGATTCATTCCCAAGACTCGACCCAAGACTAGTCGATTGCCGTTCGACCTCATATCCCTCAGTCATTAGCTTCCTCAAGAATCTACCATATCTCTCTCTAAAGAACCGCTTAATCTCGTGGGCAGTTCCGGCGCCATTCCAAAGCTGGAGCAAACCAGCCAGTGGCTGACCTGGAAGAGAGAAATACTCGACCTTCTGGACATATGTGGATATGGAGACCTTCTGACCAGGAACGCTCAACCACCAACAGAAGGTAACGACCTTGCAACTCAGATTGAGAATTGGAGGAGCCGCCAAGATCGAGTATGCGGTGCCATTCGAAGTCGTCTCGGTTACAACGCCCGAGTGTTTGCCACGGGGATCTCGACGGCTCAGGGCATGATCAACCACCTTAAAACCCGATATCGCCCCGTCGGAAGCGCCATCTTCCAGGAGCTCGACCGCAGATATCAAGAACTCACCCTTGAATCTTATGATTTAGTCATGGAATATGCCAATAAGCTTCGTTAAGTCAGGGCAGAGCTCTTAGAGATGGATGACACCTGCCAGATCGGGGAACCGCATTTTGTCAATAAGTTCCTTTGTGGACTTGGTCCGGACTATGAAGTCTTCCTCACTGCATTCAATCAGAATCATAACATTCTTCCTATCCGAGATCCAAACAATCGTAACGTTATTCTCAAAGAGGCCGCCACGTTCGAAACCGCCATCTTTGCTGCGTCTTAGGAGGAGGACAGACAAAGAAGTACTACGGTCAAGACGGCATATAGAGTCATGATGGCCCAGGATATATCATATTGTGGATACTGTGGAAGGAAAGGGCATGACAGGTCAACTTGTTGGAAGCTGCATCCAGAACTTAGAAGAGATCGCAGTAAAGCTGGCTACGAGAGACAACAACGTAAAATGCAGGTTCGGGAGAAGGAAAAAGATAAGATAAATAATAAAATGGAACCTGCCACATATGCGACTCCTGCATACCTTCAACCGGACCAAGCTCGACTGGCACTCTGGCAAAATGACTTCCAAGGCTATTTCGGACTAATTAGCTCATCGCTCAGACCTTCTGGTCTCAAAGCATCTCTCCAAGCTCGGGCCCTCGAACGTATTCACGTTCTGGACAGTGGTGCCTCCTCGCATATCTTTTCTCGACACGAGAACTTCAAAGCTCTTCATAAGTACCACGGTCTCCCAATCAATGGTATTGCGGACGTAAAGGTCATGCCAGGAGGGTACAGAACATACTGCCTCCGCGTTCGAGGACCTAAGGGATCACAGAATATCACTCTTGATAATGCTCTATATGTTCCAGAAGGACACTCGAACCTCTTATCCGTATCAGCACTAGAGAAGAAGGGAGCAGAAGTTATCTTTCGAAATGGAAAGGCATTAGTCACAAATAAGGGAAAGGTCGTTATTACTGCGACAAGAATCTCAGGCGTCTATGTAATCGATAAAGTTGAGGGACGTCTATTCCAAACCGCTTTGGCATCCTTTTCGGTAGAAGACCCTCGACTGCACCTTTAGCACGAGCGGCTTACACATTTGGGAGAGAGAAACATCAAGAAACTAATAAAGATGTCCACTGGAATTCGACCGGATGATTCTACCTCAAACCCATGTGGAGCCTGCGTACAGGGCAAACTCAGGGAATGTCCCTATGTCCGACCGATCAAGAAAGGCACTTACCCTCTGGAGTGTATTCATACGGATATTGCCGGACCATTCCCAGAAGTGGGAGTAGACGGGAGCCGGTATTGGGTTTGCTTTATTAATGACTTTACTCAAATGTCCTGGGTGTACCCAGTCAAAGAACGGTCAGAGTTTAAAGAGTGTTTCCATCATCTGTTACAACAGTTCGAGAGACCGGAAAGACGATGTCACTTCCTGCATCTCGACCGAGGGGGAGAGAATCGAAGCCACAGCCTGACCCGACTATGCCGGGACAGAGGAATTAAACTCTCCTACACAGGAACTGAACAGCACGAACAAAATGGATTAGCTGAAGTCCTCAATCGAATCATCCTAGAAAAACTCACACCGACACTACTCAAATCCGGACTCACTTTAAAATAGTGGCCGTACTTCCTCAAGGCAGTAAACCGCATCCGAAATCTCTATCCTACGGCGAGTATTCCCACTACTCCTTACCAAGCATGGTATAGAGATATTCCTAACCTCAGCCATCTGCGAGTTCTTAGCTCACGAGGATAGGCTCTACTTCTATCCTCTAAACGAAAGAAGATGCAGTCGAAGAGTATTCCCTATCAGCTTCTCGGCTATCAGGGCAGTACAAACTATATACTCCTTAACGAAAGGGGACAAGTCTTTATGTCTAATAATGTTGTCTTCTCTGAAAACATCAAAAATGTCGATCCAACACTCGACAATCTCACGTATCAGATGAGTGACCAGAGACCATCACAACGACGACGAGTAGTGGGAGAAGAGGATAGCGATGTGGGAAATGCCATCGTTCTAGAGCCGTCGCCCCTTCCGATCGCGTCGAGAGAGGCGAACAGAAGTGGGGAAACAGGCTGTAGAGAGGCGACGCCGGATGAGCCCCCAGTGGGAGATACAGGATGGGATCCAGACTAAGAGTCAACCAGATCGAGTATTCATATTGCCACAGACGAACGCGAAGTATCATAGGAAGAAACAGTGGAGCATACAGAGTCTCGGCTGCCCAAAAGATCGACCAGGGGACAGCTGCCATTAAGATACATACTCGCCAGCACAAACTTCGCCTTCCTAGCAACGGTTGCAGAACAACTGTATCTAGTCGCTCGCGATATCGATCAGTCTGAGCTAAGAACCTTTAAGGAAGCCACGCAGGGTGTATATAGAAAACTCTGGTGGGGAGGACTGAAGGATAAACACGGATCCCTGGTTGAGAATGGTGTCTGGACCTTAGTCATGCTTCCCCCAGGACAAAAGGCTCTTCGAGGCAAATGGGTGTTTAAGCTCAAAAGAGGAGAAAATAGGCAAGTTCTACGGTACAAAGCGCGATTTGTCGTGAGAGGATTCAAGCAGAGGGAAGGAATTGACTTCAACGAAACCTTCGCCTCTGTTGTTAAGCCGATAAGCTACAAGATGATATTCGCCATTGCGGCAGCACTCGATTTGGAACTGGAACAAATGGACGTCAAGACAGCATTCCTCTATAGCCTCGTAAATGAGGAGATATACGTCCAGCAACCCAAAGGATTCGGCAATAGAAGTAGGAGAGTCTGCAAGCTCTTGAGAGCCTTATATGGACTGAAGCAAGCACCAAGAGTGTGGTATGAGACTCTGTCAACCTTCCTTAAGACGCTCGGGTTCAAGCCTTTACTTTCAGATATAGGAGACTTTATGAAAGGTCACACGTTCATTGCGGTCTATGTGGACGATTTACTTATTGCCGGGCCCTCCAAGAACGAGATCGTGGCGGTCAAGCAAGATCTATGCAATAAGTTCAAGATGACGGACCTGGGCCCATGCAAATACTACCTAGGCATGTCCGTAAGAAGAGACAGAACCACCCGATCGATCTTCTTATCGCAGACGACTTACCTCGAGAAAGTACTTAGAGACTTTGGAATGGACCAGTGCGCTCCCAATGCCACACCAGTTTCGACTAGCAAGTTCGAAGAACCAGGCCCTAACTACAAGGCAGCGGAAAAACTCAAAGAGTGGTATGCCAAGGCGATTGGGTCCCTAATGTATCTCATGCTGGGGATGAGACCCGACATTGCTTTTGCCGTCTCCTTATGCAGTCGACACCTAGGGAACCCAACCAACGAGCATCAGACAGCTGTCAAGCGTATCTTTCGATACCTCAAGGGATCGCAAAATCTGGAACTGGTATACCAAGGAGGACTGCAACCTCTCCTCGGCTACACCGACTCAGATTGGGCGGGAGACCTAGAGACTCAAAGATCAACGTCTGGATATATGTTCAACCTTGGTACGGGCGCTATCAGCTGGAGCTCGAAGAGACAAAGAACTGTAGCTCTGTCCTCATGTGAAGCAGAATACATAGGGCAAACCCCAGCCGCAAAAGAAGCAGTCTGGCTGCAAGGTCTGCTCCAAGAACTGTTAAAAGAATATAAAGAGGTTCCAGAACTAAAGACAACTGTAATCTTCAGGGACAACTAAGGAGTAATCGCAATATCGAAAAATCCGCAATTCCATACAAGAACCAAGCACATTAATATTCAGCATCATTACTGCAGAGAGAAGGTCAATAATGGAACTGTTGAGTTCCAATACATTTTAACAGGCAAATAAGTGGCCGACGGCCTAACAAAGGCCTTACCAAAGGATCATTTCCTTCTATTTAGAAACGCACTAGGTCTTAAAGAACGAAGACTATGAGAAAGTGCAGAGATAAACCAAAAGAGGAGACCTGCGATAAACAGACAGGAGACCTACAGATCCAAGATTGCATAGAAATGTGAGGAAGGCGCAAAGATGAGGTAGAGTGGGAGAGCTTCTAAGCAAGTAGAAGGAAAGCCACGATCTCAAGGTTGTGCTAAGCGTAAGGAACGTGCAAAGATGGACTGAAGTGGGAGACCTATTATGGACAGGAGACCTGCAATTTCAAGAAAGATTTCAAGACCTGCAGAGACAAGTGTAGGCAGGAGATCTTCTGCAGACAGAAGAAGACCTGCGGTCCCAAGAAAGCTTGCGAGACCTGCAGAGACGGGCTTCAGTGGGAGATCTTCTGTGTATAGAAGAAGACCTATGATCCCAAAGAAATATTGCAAGACCTGCAGAGATGGGCATAGGCAGAAGATCTTCTGTGGATAGAAGAAGACCTGCGGTCCCAAGAAAGCTTGCAAGACCGTGCAAAGATGGGCTTCAGCGGGAGATCCTCTGTCAAGAAGAAGACCCACAAGTTCAGGATTCTATCGGACTGAGAGGAAAGATGCAAAAATAAACTTAGAGGGAGATCTGCTGCGGACAGAAGAAGACCTACTGCCCTAGGATTGCACGAGACCATTAAGAGATCCTGAGCGCCCATGTCGAGATAGCTCTTTCCCTGCAGTTTTCACCCACGAAGGTGTTTTTTGGGGTTTTAACGAGGCTCGACAGGCGTGCACATCAAGCCCAACAGCAGCTCGAGTGGGAGTGTTAAGACAGTGTGGCTAAGGTGGTCCGACCTACTGGTGGCTGGGATGTGGATACTATGTAAGGGGCTGTGCTCCTCTCAGACACATGTAACTTAGAACAAACAGCAACACAATAACCCTTTTTGTTTCAACAGGTGCAAATTATCAGGCATCAGAGTTTCCGTCAGGTCTGACCATCTACCCCTGGCAATTACGTAAATTATCAACTTTGTTCTTGTTCTTAATTCCAAGTTTATTGTCTGTTACTAATCAGACCATAATTCTAAACCCTGACACAGATGACAAGCGTGAGCTGCCAAGCAGTGAGCATGCACTGCCTCAGTGGGTTGCTTCGCGACTGGAGATTTGAGCAACATTGCGTTTTCCAGGGGCTTGCCATGCCGAGCCATGTCTGTAGGACACTGAAAGTGTGCGCGAACTGAGAATTTTAATGAGGTGGAGCTCATAACTTGCGAGAGGACGCAACCTGGTCTGCTATTGAAGGATAGGGCACAGCATGTGCGACTTGAACTCATGCAGATGTTTAATCTGGTACCAGCACAACCCACGCTATTCGTAGCATCAGCCTTGGATAGGCCTGCTCAGGTAGAGCCGGGAAAATGTTGCCCGATAGCGATTTTGAAACCTCCCTTGAAAAACAAAAAAAAATATAGAAAAAAAGTCTGTCATGCCGGTGTCCTTGAATTGTGCTTAGTGCTGTAGTAAGGCTAACCTGACTGCTGTATCACCTTTCTCTAGGGTAGATTCAAACCTGTAACGAAGCTGCGTGAAGTGACGTACATAGCATGAACCTGAGTACCAAACTCTTGGCCAGCAATGACTGATAAAGTTCATTCCCATTGCCAATAAATATGGTTAATGCCTTTTCCCCAACAATCTCCCGTTATCTCTTCCGTATCTAAAGTTGCCCCTTCCGAGGATCGGAGAATTGCCGTGTTGTCTCCCCGAACTCCAAATCCACTATTGTGGGACTTGAAGCTGCAACTCTTGGGCCTTTAGTGGCTCCAACGAACATCACTAAGATTAAGTCTCTCCCCGCTTTCCCCAACTTGTCCCTGTTACGTCAAGTTCATGCTTGGAGAACGTTGCATCAAACAACCTCTATTGCCGTGTATCCGGTCGATTAGTCTGGATTGACCATTTCACTGCCAGCCCTAGAACCATTTAGGGAGCAAGCGCCGCGCGGCAATAAGACAGACCCCAGTATATCCAGGGAAGAGGTGGTGGACCGAACAACGCTCGGCCCAACTACGACTAAGGATATCTCCAGGTTGTGATTAAATGAAGGTTTGGTTGCATGGGGAAAGCAGGGCCAATCGGAGGAACCATTCCTGACGATACTCCTGAACGTTTTCACCCTGGCAAGCTTGGGCGTGAGATGGGGAGCTGCGGGAGTATGAGATTCCTGGCAAGCATGATCTATACAGCAAGACTACGGTAGATCATCTGGATACGTGTACCTTTTGGTCCTTCCACAACGGCGCGACTTATGCGGAGTAGTAACCACGTTTCGGCTAAGGGGATCTCAAGATCCAGCAAGATCACAGTACAGGGGAGTGGAGTTGAGTGGCAACCCCGCTTCCGAAGCTCTGCTTTAAGCTATGTCACTGAATTGAAGGCTAGGCACGAAGGTTGGGGAGACGAGACTCTAACCCCATGGGGATTACCCCGTAGAAAAATTGGTTATATCAATGCGAGTACACCCTGATGCTATGTCGATTCTTGTAGTCTCCTCACAAATAGCTTTCCCTAAATCAGCTATCTCGGTGTAACCTAGAGAAGATGATGAAACCCGAAGTTGAGGCATTGGAGCATGTGAGTTACAGCACATTCCGACTTTGGGGTCCAAGGCACCGCTTAGGCCCACACGAGATTTTTTCACTGACAAAAGGCCCCAGGGAGATGGAATGTATTTGCCTGAAGAACACAAACAGTACTTTCTTCAGCGTCATGGAACAATCGATTTGGATCCCCTTCCTTCTATGTATGATGCCGATCCTTTGAACTGGCTTAAATGGAAGGTATGTACCCCCTTACACACGTTTCTTAATACACAACAAACTCACCACGATGCCTGCAGAAAGTCGTAAACATCCTGTTGGTGGCCTTTCACGCAATGATGGCCACCTTCACAGCCGCCTCAATCCAATCAGGGTTTGTCGAAATCGCCGAAGACCTCCACGCCAGCGTCCAACGAACAAGCTACCTAGTGTCCATCATTATCGCCATTATAGGCGGTGCACCTTTCTTCTGGCGGCCCCTCTCCCAACGATACGGCCGACGTCCGATTTTCTTGTTATCCGTTCTGTGCAGTCTGATCGGCAACGTTGGCTGCGCTGTTAGTCATTCCTACGGAACAATGGCTGTTTGTCGAGCAATTACTGCTTTTTTCATTTGCCCTGCCGCTGCTATCGGAACTGGGGTCGTGCAAGAGATGTTTTTCCGTAAGGAGAGGGCCCGGTATATGGGTGTCTGGACGATTATGGTCACACTGGGGGTTCCCGTTGCGCCATTCATATTTGGATTCGTCGCTCAGAGAGTCTCGTATAGATGGATCTACTGGATTCTGGCTATCGTGAGTTAACCGCAATATTTCTTTCCATCATTGCCGCTAACCTCCCCAAGACAAACGGTGTGCAGTTCATCCTTCATGCCTTGTTTGGACCTGAGACTCGCTTCTTGCCTAACCACGTACCTCAAGGAATGTCAGCATTCAAGCAGGAATACCTCAGCTTCCGCCGCATCGATCCTACTCCCTTGAGGTTTACCGAATTCATTGATCCGCTGCGCTTCTTCGCATATCCCGTTGTCATGGTGCCAGCTGCCAGCTACGCTATGATTTTCCTGTGGGGCGCTGTAATGCTCAGTTTTGAGATCCCCCAGATCTACCCCGAGAGGTTTGACTTGAACGCTGAGCAGGTTGGTCTCCAGTACGTGGGTGTCATTGTCGGCACGGTGATTGGGGAGCAATTCGGTGGTATCATCTCAGACAGGTGGATGTTGATGCGGGAACGCAGAGGGAAGACGCCACGACCGGAATACCGCTTATGGCTGAGCTATTTCGGCTATCTGTTGACTATCTGTGGTGTTGTCGTTTTCTTTGTGCAGACGGATAATGCCTCAGATAAGTGGAATGTTACTCCCATCATCGGGGCTGGCATTGGAGCTGCAGGCAACCAGGTTGTCACGACCGTTCTGATCACGTACGCTGTGGACTGCTATCCCCAAGACGCCGCAGCGATCGGCGTGTTCATTACATTCATCCGTCAGACATGGGGTTTCATTGGGCCATTCTGGTAAGTTACCTTCGTATAGATTCAATTGTGCACGAACTAATTGAGGAAATAGGATCCCCGAAATGATCAAGAATATCGGATTTGGGGCAAGTGCAGGAGTCTCAACGGCCATGATAGTGGCGGTGTCAGTTTTGCCTACGATCTTGCTGCAGTGGAAGGGCAGACGTTGGCAGAAACACAGCGATAAGACGGGCGAGTCATATTACAGTTAATACTTTATCTGGTGTTACATCCACAAAGATCAAGAGACATGAGATAGGACAAATAAATAAGAGGCCACTTGTTAATACTATATTAAAGATTAAAAGCTATTTAGATTTCTTATTAACTTTAGTATAACAGTTAGGGT
>JAAVUC010000554.1:0-18302 GCA_014898925.1 Fusarium nelsonii
AAAAAAAAAAAAAAAAACAAGCAGAGTTACACGGAGTCCTATCCCGATACAAATATTTCCCGAAAAAACGGGACAACTAACAATAGCGGTAAGCTTAGCAAAGCCTCAACCAAACTCGTGTCAAGGAAGCCACTGTGCAGTAGTACAAACTTTTAGATCTCCTCCTCAGCCGGAAGAGCACCGCTCATAAGGGGGCCATCAGGCATATCGTCGTCGTGGTCCTCTTCCGAGATCGTACTGCTTCCAGCTCCGCGTTCCAGCTCCTCGATGCTGTCTAGAGCTCTGACAAACTTCTCACGCTCTCCCCTGAGCACCCCTCGTCTGGCTGCCGTAGTGGGATCTTCTTCCATGAGTCTTTCGTAGATACTCTGAGAGTCAGCCCCACCAAGACCTAGTTGCCGGTCGAGATGGTAAGGGAGTTGTCGCTGAATATGTGGTATCATACCATTGGTAATGTGCAACGACACCGCATCTGCGAACCTCAACGCTGCAAGGCGGTAGTACCCTCTAACGTACGCTACCACTTCCAGCTCCCGCTCGAAGGAATCAGGCCCAAGCTTGGTCATCTCGTTCTCGCGTCGCTTCTCATCGAGCACCCGCTTCTCCTCCGTAAGACTCTCCCACGGAACAGGAGGTCGGCCATCGCCATAACCCGCAGCCTGCATGCGCATTTGATGGCGATATCTCGTCAGCAAGATTTGCTCGTCCTTTTGGTATCTGCGGAAAGCCTCCTGATTGACGGTGAACAGGCCATATGTCTCAAGTCGGTACACGAGTTCGAGTGCCCCGATGGTCTCGCGGCGGCGGTCCTCTAGATAGTCTGCCAAAATCTTCTGACACTCTTGATAGATCAATCGTTTGTTGAGTTTAGCAAAAGAGGCAGCGAGGGCTTTCTCAAGCATAGTATGCAACAGGTTCATAACATGTTCAAGGAATGCTTTCATTGGCCCAGACCAGGGTTCGATCGCTTCACGGCACATGTCATTGTACACCTCCTCCGTAATAATGTCTGGAACACCGGCTCTAGTTTTAGCCTTGATCTCATCTCGCACCTGGCGAAGCGTTCTAAAACCTCTTCCAACGTGACTAAAAGGAGCAAAGGGGGCTGGGAACAACGGCCGACGTGGGGCGGGAGACGCAGAACCTGCACTCGCTCTGCTCTCTTCAGGTTTGAGTTGCGGGCGAGAGGGCGTTCCGGCGGAAGCTTGTTCCATACGCATACGTTTTGAAGGTGTGATAGGTGGCGCCATCGTTCGTCGCTTGCTGGGTGTATTGGGACCTGTAACTGTGACCACCGATCCTGCATCTGACTCGTCGTCAGAGATGTCAACGACGGGAATATCGCTGTTATCTCTGAGTGTAAATTTTGGTTTCATCTCTAGAAGACAGTCGCGAAAGTTGTCAGGCAGTGAAACGAAGCACTTGGAGAATTCTGAGGGCTTCAAATAGGACCGCGCTAGCTCGCCAAACTCCATCACGCTGGTCTGGACTTCCAGTTCAACATTAGAAGGCAACTCTGGCAACTTACTGAGTTGCTCCACGATGCTGCCCAAGTGCTGTCTCAGTGTTTGTTTGATGCGAGGTAGGCTTATTGTAAAATGTTAGCTTCTTGTGTCTAGACTCTTCCCACGTGAAACATACCTCTTTGCGAATTCCTGACCAAGCTTTTCTGACAAAAATGCCTTCAACTTTTCAACTCCACAGCGATCAGAGAAACCGTGAAACGTAGCAGGCCATCGTTCCATGGAATGTTCAACAAAAACAAGCTCCTCCCACTGCTTGAGTTCATCAAGGTCTTTCCCCTGAGGCCGAGAAGTTATAAAGTAGCCCAAGCCAGTGATGTGGGCCTGCCCTCTCATGATTGCGAGCCACTGTTCATGGTTGCCACCTTCTGGAATTAGGTCGGCCTTGGTCAGTACACCGATCGTCCGATTAAGAGCACCCAGTCTGCGAACTAGACCAAAGGTGGACGAGTTTTCGGCGTCGCTATTCATGGGCATAGAACACATGATAATGGCAGAGGGATGTTGAATGTACTCCCTGGACAGGTTTCTCACGACGCTGACCAAATAATCATCACTCGCATCTGCAGGGTTCTGAAAAATTCCGGGCATGTCATAGAAGGATAGGTCCGGGAGTTCAGGGCCTTTGATCTCAAGAGCAACAATGTTGGGCGAGAACTTGGCCGCAACAGTTTCAGCAGCCACCTCGATTGGAGTATTGACAGCGATAGAGCCAGAACCTGGAACGAACAGCTCGGGACTCTTGTCGTCATTCAGAATAGCGATCTGGGCCCAGCGAAGGACATCTTCGATTTCGCTGTGGTCGATCATGGTCTTGAACTCGTGGATCGCAGTCACTCGTTTGCGCCATGGGAAGAAAGGATCGTTATTGGTGACATCACTCTCAGAGATCCGACCACTAGACGGGGGCTGATAAGAATACTCCTTGCGCAGCCATACCCGGCAAGACGGATCGTGGCTTCTCGACACTCGGATGTGAAGAGGACAGCGTGTGCAAGTACCTTCACTTCGTGGAAGCTCTAAATTAGCGAGACCTGACATGAGACTGGATTTGCCAGCAGACTGATCACCAACGAGCACGAGTTCCGGAAGTGGAACATCATGAGATACTCCTAGCTGCTGGAGTTCACCCAGAGTGTCGTTGCAAGCTTTGAGCTTTTTTCCGATGTCCTGGAAAGAAGTTTGGAAGAAGCTTCCATCCGCCGGAATGCTTGTTGGGCTCTCAGCCGCAGCATTGGGGCGCATCCTGAGTTCTCTTAGTAGGGGCTCAGGTTCAGTGGTGCGTTCACTCGGAGTCGCTTCAGCAATGTGGTTAGTATATGCTATTCATGAATGGAGATAAGATACTCACGAGCATCCGATCTGCCGTGTCTATAAAAAGCCTGGTCAGGAGGGATATGGTTGGTGCTACCGCCGTAGCTAGAGGCGGCTGAAGGGACAGGAGGCACGCCAAAGTTGGTAGCCGCTGAATCTTGGTAAGGGTCGTTGGATAAAGAGTCGGGATCTGGTTTAATGGGGTGGTTGTGGCTCCGAGGTCCTCGACGTCTTGTTGGGTGATGCATTGTGCTAGAGGAGCGACTGTGGTTGGCGCGAGAAGACATTAATGCGGTGACAGGCAGCTGCCTGGACGGCAACGAAAGATATTTGAAGTATAAACAGAAAGGTCGAAGTGAATGAATGGATGTATGTCGTATTGAATAAGCCTATCTGTGTGTTTGCTTCAAAACTGACCAATGGCTTTGGTGTCGGCCGTCGCCCAAGTACTTGTGATGGAATATACGAGAATGAGGGAGTCAAAAAGGAAGTTATAAGACAAACAATAAATAAATAATTGACATAAAATGAGAGATAAAGTTGGAGATTCGATGTATGAGAAGTGGTATCACAAGATGTAAATACAAATAAAGATTAAGATGAAGTTGAATTGAGGATTCTCCAGAGTTGTTGTAATACTGCGCGACGATTGGCGGTTGGCTGCCTGGGACGTGCTTGCTTCTTTCAACTGGCACTACCGTTGCTCTGGGGCAACACGCTGCGTCGATAACGGCTGATAGAGCACGTGAGCTATGATAGTCATTGTGGGTGCAAAAGGTCACAGATATGTTTTAAAATAGGACCAGAGTATCTAGGACCGAGTAAAAACATCAAGATAAACTTTTAATGGCATTGTACCACGTATCGAGTGTTGCCATCACGGCTGTTCTTCTCTGCCTTAACAGCACTTAATGCCAAGTGGAGCTGTCGCGAGGTACCCCTGGTACCTGATACAGCAGATAAAATAGGAGGTTGGCCTGCACCTCAGGCAACACAGCACCACTGTAGAAATTCCCCTGAACAGCACTTAAAAGTTTCCCCGCAACTGCCATTGGTTAGGTCGGTGCTCGCCAATCAGTCTATTCCATTTATTGTTCCCAAACAATGTTATTCACATCGGGTTGAATCAATCTTGATGACGTCGGGTGCTCTGGACCAATAGCTTGAGCTTGAGCTGGAATTTCTGACACTGATTGATTAGTGGAGTCGAGTGGATTCTACCTGCCGTCAACGTCCCGTCCACAGATCTTAGATAAGGAAAAGTAACTTATTCCCGTCCTACCGGAATGTGATTCCGATGTACGACTAACCTTCAACAACAAATCACAATATGGACAAAGAAATCAACACACGGTCAACTCGGGCTCGAGTTCGCAAAAGGGAAAAGATTTCCAATGCGTTAGTTTGATGTATATCTCATGCTTGGACAATCGAATTAATTCTTCCCCCAGCTGTATAAGTTGCCGGAATAGCAAGGCTCGATGCTCCGGTAGAAATCCATGTGAGAGATGTATCAGACGAAAAGAGACGTGCGTCTTTGAAGAGAAAGAGAAAAAGGCTGCTGTTTCTGTCCAGTGTGTTATTGATTGCCCCGAGCCGAGTGAACCCATACCTAAACTGATGGCCTTAGCTATCTCGACGAATTGCACGCTCGTATCGAGTCGCTTGAAGCTCAGCTACAGTCTACTCAAGGCCCAGGCCCAGCTGTCGACACCATTGCGCCGATAGATCGAATTACGCATCCTTTATCAACTACATCTTCTCGAAGCCCCCTGAATGAAGATGTAAACACGCCAAGCGTATGTATTACAGGTAGTGCTCAGACATACCGGCTAACTGCCCCGGAGAGGCCAGGACCCGAAACTCTCACAAACACCCTGGTCACTTCAGAACCCCAGATCAAGGTCCATCGATATGGACATGCCGGTAAGTATCGTCTCGATTGAGCTATGAGCTACCAACGTACTCATTGTGCTAGCCTACCTTGGACACAGCTCGACACTTAGTTTCAGCCGCAACGTTCGCAATCTTCTACAACAATTGTCCCCCACTACAGATCCCGGCAGTGTTTCTACAGAGAGGCAAGACATCTCTTACAAAAGAGCTTTACCGCTAATAGCTTTGGACCTATCAAACATCTCACTGCCTAAGCTATCATACGCTGAGTACTTGACCAACACTGTATTTGTACATATCGGCTCTCTCTATTCTATCTTTGATCCGGAAGTATTCATTCAGCGATTGAGAAACTTCTATGATGAGCGCGACAAAGTTCCTGTGAATGAAGCGAGTCTGTGGCATATTCAGATGCTGCTGGTTTTGGCGTTTGGCAAGTCAATCCAGTCCAGAGAACATTCCGAGATGGGTCCTTCTGGCATGCCCTACTTCACACAAGCTATTGAGGCCATGCCAGATATACGAAGGTTGTACGAGGATCCTTTGCTCTCGATCGAGATATTGTGTTTGGCGGCGTTGTTCATGCACGCTGCTGATCTTTTACAAGAAGCCTACGTAACAGTCAGTTGGTCAGTCCCACGCGCAACATGTAAAGCTTACACGGACGGCTAGATTGGACAGGCATTGCGTATATCTGTTACAAAAGTCTTAAACAAGCAGTTTCCCGAAGCATTAAGATCGCCAAATTTCGAGTACCAGAGAAGGCTCTGGTGGACAGTATACTGTATCGACAGAAAGTGCGCCGCTATGCTGGGTAGTCCCTCTGTCATGAGGGAAGATGACATATCGATACCATTCCCAGAGCTGAAGCCTGGTGACGAGTCGCAGAATGCGTTCGCAATCCATGCTATTCTTTCTTCCCATCTAGGCAAGATACTTGACGGTAAGTTTCTAAGGTTATCTCACATTCGTTGTCTCTAAATCTATACTTCAAGTAATCTATGGTGTACACGAGCAACAGAGGAACTTCCTCGTTGAAGTCAAGGCTATCCTCTCACGTCTTGCCGACACTTATGTCATTCTGCGCGAACACCTTCCCCTCGATGTTCAGCGACCGAGTCAGCCTCTCTCTCGTGAATCTGCCACTCTACATCTCCTCCTACATCAGGTAAGTAGAGCACCTTGTTTGAATACTCTCGGCTCATTTTTTGTTTCTAGTGTGTTGTATTGACCGTTCGCCCTGTTCTATTTTCACTTCTCAAACCTTTATTGGCCCCAGGTGGTTCAGAAACCAATACTCGCCTCTCTTCCTCCCCATTCGAGTCGATGTTGAAGATGTGCATTAATTCTGCGGTACAGATACTTAAGATTATGTCAATACTCAAGCAACAGATGATGTGCGGTAGGATCTCCAAATTGCCAGTCATTGAAATGGTTTAACTCTGAATCAGATATCTTCCTCCCATACGACATCGACGCTCTGTTCTCGGCTGCTTTTGCGTTGATCCTGATTGACATTCTCAGGCCGGCGAATGAGCTGCTCTGGGATCTCCCCCAAGTCATGGATTTGCTTGGCGAATTCGTCTCTCGCCGTGTAGCCCCAGCACAAGCTTATCGATCTGATCTTGTACAAATCCTTGAACTGCACACCAAGCTCCGAGGCAATAACAATATCCAAGGCTTAACTGGCAGAAGCGTATTCAACGTTAATCTAGTTCCTGGCTTGGCCGAGTATGCAATCACCCATCCAGGTCAAATGGGTATAACCCCAGATCCATTGTGGTCAAACATACGAGATGGAAACGAGGCTTTTGACCCTGCACAACCAGGTGCGATACTATCAGCGATTGACGATCTAGACATGGAGGGAGTCACCATGCTGGATAGTGTCATGCTTGACAATGGATGGATGTGGGACATAGATGATATGTCAACGAATTTGTAGTCAGGTAAACTTGCATACGACTTTACCATTTTAATTAAAGAGAAGGAATGAAAAGGAGAAAGCCCCTGGTGGCTCTTGAATATATTTAGTGATGTTTTGCCCGAGTCTGACTTACACCGGAACACTATTCCGGTGATTGGTACACACGTAGATCAGCGGAAGTGTTTTCCGGCCTCCCTTATGATATAGTATTTCATTGCGAACAACTTCAATCCTGTCATCAAAACATCCTAACAAATATTCTTGACAAAACAATAATATGAATCGAGCAGCTCATCGTATCGTTCGAGCCACTTCTTTCCTGAGGCCAACAAGTCGGGTATCCCAGTATGCGGACAATCTAATTCTTGCAAACTGCATATTCATCCGGTCACTATCGGCTTCACCCTTATCATTCTCAGATATGGAGCCCGTATTCTCTCCGAAAGCTGTGGCCCGTAGGTATTATTACACCACTTCCCAGGGTCAAACTGACGCAACCAATAAGCTATTGGTCCATATACCCAAGCTGTCAAGGCAAACGGCATGGTCTTTCTATCCGGCCAGATCCCCGCCGACTCGCAAGCGAAGCTTATAGAGGGGACTATTGCTGAGAAGACACACAGGATGTGTCAAAACGCAAAAGCTGTCCTAGAAGCAGCCGGCTCCAGTCTCGATAAGGCCGTAAAGGTTACGGTAAGTTAAGAATATTGTTATCAATTTGCCTTTTACTAATCACACAGTAGGTCTATTTTAATAATCTAAATGATATGGGAGAGATGAATGAGGTGTATGCTGAGTATTTCCCTCATAAACCAGCTCGAACCGCGAGTCAGTCTCCAAAGCTGCCGGCTGACGCGAGTATGGAGATGGATATTATTGCACTGCAGTAGCAAACAGAAATACTTAGTAGAAGGTTCCATCATGCAAGCCATCAAGTGCCATCCAGAATCAGTTTCTATCTTGACCGCTTTTATGAGAAGTTGTCCTCGCTAACATCATCAAAACACTCCACGGATTCTTCAGGTGGATCGCGGCCCTAGTTAGAATCCATCCAGCTTGGTAGCTCTCGATTCCAGAGCAGTCTGTCGACCGCGTGTGGCCAGATACCTTTGTGTCATTAGAGTCCTTGCCTTACAGCGTACCTTGGTAGACTGATCTTACCTGTTTGCACATTTCCCAGCGTTCATTCCATCTTGACAATCTCTTCTTCTTGTACCGCGTATATCTCCTCCATACGCCGTTGCCAGGGTCCAAAGACGGAATCGGAGAATTTTTTGCCTTGATATTGTTGTTCCATACAATTGACGAGTTCGGCCATGATTTTATCCAAGAGCTTCGCGCTTGCTTGTTCATTAGCATCATGTCGAACATCTTCGACTGTCTCTGGCTTGCAGTTTAATATTGCTGGAAGACAATGTGAGTACAAATAGTAAGGTGTCTCTATGTCTAGCTCCTCGTATATGCAGCAAGAGCTTCAAATGTCAAAAGCCTCAGAAGCTCCAGTGCTCGTTTTGTAGGTTGCCAACTCGAAATTCCATCTTTTCGTTGTCCTGGTCCACCACTGAATCGAGGCTTGAGAAGGTTGAAATCCAGTAAAAGGCTATTGTAGCCGATAGGGTCCCAATTCATACCCTTCGTCACTTCAATTCCTCTGCTTTCATGGAGACTAGTATTTGCGTGTGTTTTGTATAGTACTGTCAGAGGGGAACAACCGTCCCCGTTAGCATGACACCAACAAACACAATTGTCTCTCTCAAAGGCGCCATCTAGGAAGTTGATGAGGTTTCTCGGGGATTGAAGCCAGTCTTCGTCCTCGGTTGCCTCTGCGTCTTCTTTACGGCGCCACATTTTGAGATATGTTCCAGCTTGCGCGGCAATAGCATATGTCCCAGAAATATTGACGTTCAACCCCAAATTCAAGGGATCCTCAGGTTTCTGCGCCAGAAAGCCATGCTGTATGAGCCATTTTAAGTGTTTCTCGATTGGTAGAGTTGCTATTCCTGTTCTTGGACATTTTCGAGCTTCAAAGGCTCTTCGTCTAGGACTAAATATCGGAGGGTGTCTAAATATGTCGCGTACCGATTGATGGTGAAATCCGTGATCGTAGAATACCTTGAAATGGCGAAGCTCCAGCTCCGGATGGTGATAGAAGCTAGCAATCAGACTGTCGTCCAGTGGTACCAACAAGGACGGGTCGAGTGGTTTTCCCGCGTTTTTGATGTCGCTACACCAGGAAGCCGCGGTACTAAAGTCTGGCACATGTGGTCTTGCTTTAAGAACTAACTCATATTCCTGCTCTTCTTCCAAAATATCAAGCTCAATAACTGCTTCAGATAAATTTCGGAGTCTATCAGCCATATACCAAGCTATGACCGGGAAATGCTGGTATGTATTTCTGTCTAGATGCCTCATCAGAATTTCGAAAGTGTTGTCGGGGAAGAAGCTAAATCCAAGTTCAAGTATAATGGCCAGAACATCAGAACTTAAGGAATCTGGGTCCATAAAGCCTCCAGGATTCAAATGCATCGATTCCAGGAAGTCTCGACCGTACGGGTCTCGCTCATTAACAAGATGCTGAGCTCTAGTCTCAAGAAGCCTCTTGAGACCTGGGGCCCACCGTCGACACAAATGGAGGGTTGTAAACCCATCGACTGTCTCAAATACAGAATTGGGGTTGGTTTCAATCTGTTGATCTAGTTGTTCTATAGATCTTGTGACAATGGCTCTTATGATCGGAGTAGCGTTTGTCACTACACAAGTCAGTCAGACACTCTCAAATAGATTGGGAAACATTTACTCACAGGGCAGAAGTTCTGTAACCACTTGGCCATGAGCCCACGGTGCCATATGCGACAGATTCAGAACAACATCCTCATCTCGGGGGTCGACAAAGTCTGCAATACACTTGATCATCTCAAGACTGGTTGTGTTGGGGTCATGGCGGTTGCGATCGTCGTATATGCCACCCCACTGGAATAAACTACGGTCTGACTTAGTCCAAGGTATCTTTTCGTAAATAAAGGGCTGCGCGCTGCAAAACTACAAGCATGTTGTTGGGGTCTGATATACCGTTCTGATGCCACCAAGCCTGGTCCCCTAGCCTCGATGGGCCACCTGGCCATCCTCGCTACCGCCTTTGGGGCATTCTTATCGTTCAAAAATCGAGATGGTAAGTATTGGTAGAAGACCTAGTTCGTGATCAGCGGTCGGTAAGTGAAGGGAAATAATTTCTTTGGCGAGACTTGTGCCTTATCACTGATTTGCCAGTATCCCTCGGGGTAGTCATCGAGAAATTGGTCGAATGGAGATGCTTCCCCTCGCTCAAACATCCCGAAATGCCTTGTCTAAGCTGTTCGAGATGTGCCGACAAGGGCACAGACTGGTGAGGCTCGTAGCCATAGCAGAAATCACGTATAAGCGAGGTTACAGGACTCTCCATATAGTCAGTTATAGTCGTGTATTGCAAAGAAGGGCTGAGGCTATACCCCCCTGCTCCTTTGGTGAAACTGAAGTTGATGTCGACCAAGGCGGAAACCATGCGAGTTAGTCGCAGTCGTGCGCCTGTTTGTGTTTTCAGCTTCCCAGCATTGTACTTAACTGCTGGGCATTGGGGATGATGATCTACTTGTTCCATGTAGACCATCAGTCCCAATATACGTCTTTCCGTCTTTGTAGTCCGTGTACGGCACTTGCAATTCTGCTGGTCAAAGCTGCGACGGTCTAAGCGACCAGTGATGCTAGGTTTGCCGCAACTTCCGAGGTTGTCAAGTAGACATCACAAGCTGTTTTAAGAGAGCTTGGCGGGATTTGAGACGCTAGAATAGCGACAGATCGATTGTTCTGTGCAAAACATTAGATGAGTTACCCAAAGCCACCCAGGGATGTCTTTGGCTTACGAGGTGAGTTGAACCCACACTTGAAAAGTCGACCGGAGAGCTCTGCCGTGAAACACTCATTTCGTGAACCATTTCTATGAGTTTCCGGGTATTTGCTAAATTTTCTCTCGTTTCAGTGCTGATTACATCTAGTCGGACGCTTGTGCGATCCGAGAAGGCGTGTAACTCTCGTTGACTGGAGGTCAGACGCCCGTCAATGTGAGAAAGGTTTTGTTGAGCTTGTTTCTGTAGTTCTTGGATTTGACTCGAGTTTATTTCTATTATCTGTTCCAATCCATCCGTATAGGACCTGGAAACAAGTGTAACCGAGTGTATCTCTTGCAGAGTATGTGTTTGGGAAATTTCCATGTTTCTATTGAAGGTTGGTATATTAGCCGCATCCGATCCCGAGGGGGACTCACAAGCTTGCAGTTTGTATAACAGCTGTGAGGTTAACAAGAAGGTCCTGTATTTTCTTCCGTGCTCCATCCAATTTACTCTTCTTGATAGGGTAGATGGCCGCTCGCAGCGATTCTTTCATCTTTTCCTTGAGGTCGCGCGTGGCTGTCATTGGAACGCCGACATCGATTAGTAGCTCCTGTAGGCCTTCAAGCTTGGCTCCAATCTGACCAAAATGGTCGCAGAGTGCCTTCGCATTTCGTGGGTCCAAACGCTGAAGCCGGTTGATGGTGAGGTTCAACGTGTTGAACAAAGCAAGCAATGAACGAACTTGATCCACATGATCATTCAGATCTTGCGAACGCCCTCGAACAGCGTCCACATAAATGATGAGGCCATTGCAAACCTGCATACCGAAAGAAATGATGCCGATGGCACTGCTGGCGACAGAAAGGGGATCAGACATTGCGAGAGTAGAGCAAGGGTGTCGTCCTTGATGACCTTGATATTGAGGTTTGAGAGGACAAGTCTACGTGTGGGGTTTCCTGAGATGAGAGGAGGGGAAAAGGAAAAAAGTGAGGCTGCAATGGTTGAATGGGAATATAATGGAATTAATACGATCCGCGTAACGAGGCATGGTTTGTTGTACTCACAACGCCCTAGGGCAGGAGCAGCCAAACTGTAAAGCGCTATATTGACGCTGAAGGAAGGAACGACGGTGGCCATAAGGATAATAATGTCAAGGATCAATAGAGAGATTGTCTATAATTTATAGTGCGTCTTATACTTGATAAGAAAAACAAATAGAACATATATCACAGACAGACGTTACGAGGTTGTAATTAGATTGTGGTACTCTGTATCATAAGTTAATATGGGGTTGTATCCGTTAATCGGGCTGAAGCTACCTCCCCTCCAGTCAGCCAAGACCTACCTATGTTACGCCCCGAATTCTCGGCTCAACAACCGACCCAATGAGAGGGAAAGGGCGATTTCAAATACAGATGCTACCTTCCTTACCTACCCTGCCTACCAATACAAAAAAGGATGGCAAGTTACGGCAATCACTGACTGTCTTTACCTCTTACCTCCGAAGTACAGTAAGAGCCAAACTCCGGAGGATTCTTTTTGGGTCGCAGGCATAATTGAACCCTGCAACAACGTCGTCAACTGCTGTAATGGAACTTGTTAGCGCTTACGGCCCCCAGGTAACTTATTCGCCTGTTTAGTCATGGCTATCAAATTGCAGATCTGACCTGCGTTGAAGTTGGTGGTATAGAAACCTATTTAATGATTCAATCTCCGCCTCGATGTTGGCTCCAGCTGGACTGATTGATAACGACATATGCCATCAACACTTAGCGCAAGCCATCACCATGACCTCCCAAACTCCTAGGACGCCATCATCTGGTGTCTCGGAAAGCGTTCACAGAACTCCACACCCTGCGGCGTCTGGACGTCAAACCGGCATTGCCACTATCCCTTATGATCGCCCTGTGGCTCTCATGACCTCAGGCGCTCCGTTACTGAATCCGCGCAGTTGTGTTACTTGTCGCAGACGTCGGGTCCGTTGCGATAAAACGATGCCATGTAGTAACTGCCGTCGTGCCCAGAGCGATTGCATGTATCCTGCGCCAGGCCGCGCGCCAAGGCAGATGCATACACACATGCAGGCACGTCCTGCGCCAGCTTCAGGACACAGTGAGCGCGAAATGGATCTAATGGAACGTCTGCGAAAGCTTGAGGGACTTGTCTATGAAATGAGTGGTCAAGGGGCTACTAGCGAGAATGAAGTGGAAGCAAACACAAGCAAGCCACCAAAGATCCAAAATGATATCAAGAGCGGACAGAGTATTGTTGAAGCTACTCAAGAAGAGGTCAAGAAGGATACCCAGAATCTCTGTTTCTCACAGGTCAATAAACAACTCGGGCGTCTGGTGCTCCATGAGGGAGACCCAACACCTCGATACGTCCATAGCGGTTTCTTTGTAAAACTCAACGACGAGGTATTCGCTCACCGTCCCATTTTGCAATAGTTACTGACATCAGTAGCTTTCGGAGATCCGTAATGAGATGGAAACAATGAGTTCTCATGATGAAGAGGCCGAGTTTGAGGACAATACAACTCCCGAACAATCGCCTCCTCAAAAGTCCGGACCCGAATCCGATCATCATAGCTTCATTTTTGGCTATAACTCTTCCGATGTAGATCTTACGGGT
Organism: Fusarium nelsonii; assembly: GCA_014898925.1. Classification (NCBI taxonomy): domain Eukaryota; kingdom Fungi; phylum Ascomycota; class Sordariomycetes; order Hypocreales; family Nectriaceae; genus Fusarium; species Fusarium nelsonii. The sequence continues at coordinate 13,155 of JAAVUC010000554.1, forward strand.
CTTCACCCACTACCAGCGCAGGGCTCTTATCTATGGCAGATCTTCCTCGAGAATATTGAGCCTCTTGTTAAGGTTCTACACATTCCTACTATGAGCAGACTTATGACGCAGGTCAGACGCGGAGAACATGACCTGCGTCCTGGCGATGAGGCACTCGTCTTCACCATTTATTACGCAGCTGTAGTCTCCTCGGAAAAGCAAGAGGTGAGAATTGAGTTCTCATGGCACAATCGCTTCTAACATATTTCAGATCGAAACCAATCTTGGCGGATCCCAATCCCATTTCATCTCTCAATTTCGCTTCGCACTTGAACAGGCCTTGGCTAAATCTAACCTTCTTAATACTACCGACATGGCAGTGTTGCAAGCTTTTGTTATTTACCTCACTGTAGTAAAATGTCATGATGACAGCAAGTTCTGTTGGACTCTCACAAGTCTGTGCGTCCGAATGGCTCAAGCGCTTGGCCTTTATCGCGATGGCCAACAACTAGGCCTCTCTCCATTCGAGGTCGAGATGCGTCGTCGTCTCTGGTGGGCAATCGTCGCCCTTGATATCCGCTCTGCTGAGGAGATGGGCTCCGATCTTATCATAAGCGACAAGACATTTGACACTCAGCTTCCATCAAATATAAACGACACTGATATTGACCCATCTTTTACTGAGATGCCTGTTCCACGTCAAGGTCGTACGGACTCGTCTATATGCCTTACAAGATACGAGACGACTGCCTTGACCCGTGGTCTATTTGCAGCTGTTGCCCATATGCAACCTGTTGATCCCAAGGACGTCGAAAAGAGTCTTGAAGAGCGTGAGCGCATGCTCGTCGAAGTCTACGAGCGTTTTGAAGACAAGTTCCTTAAAAACTCCATTAGAGAAGATGACCCCGTCTTTTGGGTAGCTTCTCTCATTTCAAGGATTTTGATGGCCAAGGTCGGCCTCCTCATCTACCAGCCGGTTTTGTTCCCAGGAACAGGTCCCGAAGCATCGAAAGAGGTCCGCAGTCGACTGTGGCAATCTTGTATTGAGATTGTTGAGTACACTCATATTCTCAACGTTGACCCGTCCTGTCGACAGTGGCGCTGGTTATTTCTTACTTACCGGCAATGGCACGCCATCGCCTATATGCTTCTTGAACTCTCTAAGAGACCGTGGGGTATCAATTCAGAGCGTGCGTGGGAAGCTGCTCAGATCTTGGAATACGATCACCCAATCGAAGGCGCAAGCCACTCAGATCATACAGCTGTATGGATGCCCATCAAGAGGCTCTTCACCAAAGCCAAACGCCATCGCGAAGCAGAACTTGTGCGTCTTCGTGCCGATCCCGAGGCTGCCAGGCAGCTTGACAGAGAGGACAGGCTAAAGCCTATACTTGAGCGCATTGGCCCTGCTCCTGGAATGGAGACTCGCATCGCAGAGTTACGGCTCCGCTGGAGGAAGGCTTTCCAGCTAGGCAACTTTTCTGACGAAACTCGCTACCAGAATATTCTACCTCGTCCAGAACAAAACCCTACATCTGGTACGCCTGCTAATATCGCTCTTTCAAACTTGCAGCAACCACAGCAGGATTCTGGACAAATGACTAATCTAACTGATGGCTTGGATCCCAGCACGTGGCAGCATTTACAGGTTGGAAACCCTGGTATAGAAATTTACTTCGAAGGCGGTAACTCAGATGCACAGAACCTGGGTGGTTTATATCCCAGTGGAAATAGCTTGGGGAGCTTATCAAGCATTGCCTCACCTGCTGTATCTGGGGTGGCCTCCACGCATCGCGCGGACAATGGCCATCAAGCAATGGGGGATAATAGCCTTTCGCCATGGCCCAGCTCCGATATTTTCCACCACGTACAAGATCCAGACTCTTTGGGACATATAGACAACATTTTCCAGAACAATGGTCTGCCATCTGCCGGTCTTGACTTGAACATGGATCCTGGCGAGGTTGATGACATCGACTGGAAGAACTGGGACGAAGCACTCCGAAGTTTCAATAGGTCAGCTATGGGACAGCCGGGAGCTGCCGGACAGGGAAGCTGGGGAGGAATGTGACATTTGGGTCAAGGAGACTTGGATCCTTGTGCATAATTACTGGTCAGATAACATGAAGATCTTTTGTTCGAGACTTGACACTTCGGAGTCTATCTGCTCCTTACAATAGAGCTACCTAGTTGGGAGAAGTTACGGAGTATCAGTCAGACTCGATACCCTTTAACTTTATCCAAACAATTAATTACATATCAACATTTACATTTGAGCCTTGTTACGATGCTCTTGGTCTATTCATCCCGTCGATAAAACCCCTGGATGAACTATATTTCACTGACAAGGCTGTTGTTATCGTTTTCCTAGGTTTGGATGTTGAGGGTAACAATACATCGTGTATGATTGACATTTCGTGTAGGGCTGATGCTTGATTCACGACTTGAGAAACCTTTTGGACTCGAGGATGTAGAACTCGGAGACGATCGGAGCCTTCGCGACGTTTTTCTGCCAAGTTGGGACAGTCAATTGACCGCCAAAGAGCTCTCGGAGTATCCGCACTTGTACCACTTCAACGGGGACGAGCAGAATCGATCCATCGCTGTTATCGTCAGCAGCATGTTCTGCCCTCTGTACTTTCTCCTGATGTACTGGTGATTTCGCTGCATCGTCTCGACGATGTATCCTCCACATCTCATCGTTCAAAGTCAGATTGGCGGACCCTGCATCTTGCACATCGCTGCATCATCCCGCGCTATTCTTTTCAAGCCGGTAGTCATCGTGCCTCGAGCAGTCCACGTCCGAGGAGTCTGCTTGTTCTATTCGATCCCAAGAAACACCATCCCCATCTGCTGCTTCATGTCGTTCTCTTGTCGGGGATAGTTAATCTTAATGATATGCGTTTGGACTCCGAGTTAGGTGCAGGGCTACCATATGGAACCTTGTATGATGTTCCTGCAGGCCAAGGATCACACCAAGGTTTTGGGTCGTAGAAGCCCGCTTTCCTCTATTGAGTCCGGTTAGGGTCATCGCCACAGCAGCTTCAATCAAGTCGCTTAGGGATACAGATCATTTTTGCCATGAAAGAAGCAATGGAGTGGTGTTCGACGCACAGAAGGTGGTGTCAAGATTGTCAAGATACTGTCGACGTTTAGGCATAGTCGTCAAAACATCCTGTATACATATTGACTGAGCTGATTACATACATCAAAGCAACATCTCAAAGTCGCTTAATAAGCCCCGTTGGCTCAGTGGTAAAGCGTATCACTAGTAATGATAAGATCACTGGTTCGATTCCAGTACGGGGCATGCGATTAATCTTTTGCAGTTCCTCAGTCTTTTTGAGGACTTGATCCATGATTACAATAGGTAGCCAGCTCGACAGCTTTATGATGTTCAGGAGTGAGTTTTATTTTTAGATCATTTGAAATCTAGAGCTGAGGTAAAATCTTTGTCACTGAGTGTTCTTTCCCACCTTGACGCGTGTTCTTCGACATGTGATACTTCAACCAGCCGACGGAACATTGTTATTGTTATCATTATTATGATTGGTTCTGGTATGACGTAGGGATAATTCCTAGATGTTGGTGAAGTTTTCTGGAATAATAGAATTGTGTATGTTAGGGAATATCGTCAAGATTCTCGATCAAATTTCAAACATATGGTTGAGTGTAAGGAGCAAAGCAAGCAGTAACAAAGCATTATGCACATAATTCACCGGCAACAGTAAGATCCTGACGATGCAACAGACCCGTCAACGTTCATCAATTTATTTTGCAATCTCAAAAGGCCAAAGCTCTGTCTGGACACAAAAACAAAGGTGTCTTGTCTGTCCGCGCCTGCCATGGCCAATCAACATTTTGTCTGTTCGTTCGAATGTCACCACAACTCGATTCATAATGAGAGACTGTTCCAAAATCCCATGCTGGTTTACTTCGTGGGTGGCTTCATGCCCGTAGATTCGCCAGACGCATCGAGGGCTGCTGGTTTGCCTCCTCTGTAAAACCAGAAGAAAGTGGCGCCGATAAGGACTGCGCCAGCACCGAGAAGCTTGTTGCTAAGAAAGGAACATCAGCATGGTATCATACCATTCTATTCACAGTCGTTCGTACTGGTCCCGACTCTGCTGCGGTGGCTTTGCCTGGTAAGGTTCGGTATCTCGCAGAATGCTCGAAGTGCGGAGACCTCGCTGAGCTGCAGGGAGAGGTCGGGCGGCGACGGTAGAACGGACGACACGAGTAACAAGGGGAGACATTTTGACGGCAAGAAAGTAGATACTTCGGTGTAATTGATGTTCAGTCGTAGCTTTCTTTGTCTGCTTGGACCCGCAGCTCTGATGGGGAATTGGGAGGATGAACGGAGCTAAGTATCAAGAAGAACAACTCCACTCGATCCGGAACTCTTTAAGAGAAACGGAAAGAGGGGATGCGCTGATCTGAGCTTTGCGGGGGATTTGCCCCGTCATGGATGTGAGACCTCCATGAATGCTATTATCCAGGTCTTCTCCTAGGTCACATTGTGGTATTTGGAGAAAGGTTGTAAGCAGCCACAGTACCGCGAAGAGACTTTGTCAGTACATCCTGCTCCCCCGGATTTTCCCCAGACGGCAGTCCGTAGTGCAACACGGTAGCATTCTCAGGGATGTTGCTGCTGTGCCTTTCCCCTGATTTGGCTGGGCTTGAGCGTCTTTGTATTTTGGTTGGATGAAGCCACCCGTTTATGTGCGCATGTCTTGAGTTTGAGGCAAAGTGCGGAGATGCGGGCTCAGAGTCGGCTGATGAGTGTTGCATCCATTGACTAATTGCATATTTTGTTTGTTGATTTATTCACCGCCTCGTTTATGACGGCAATGCAGTGGCCATATTTTTGTCGCAATGTTTACCATTTTGATATTTGAAGTTGACTCAATTCTATCAAGAGGTCAAGAATGGGTCCATCTCTTTCTTATCAATGAATCCACTCTCTAGCAAGGGTCCATCTTCGGCAGCTACGCTACTGTAGATTACCTAGCTCGACCCACTCATTATTGAAGATCTCGAGGTGAAGTTTGAAACATTCTTCACGATGTAAAGATGACATAATTGACGACATTCCAACCCTTCACGATTGATTCAATGCACCGCATAATTACGTCTTATTATTTTACCACTAACGTAGTTGATAAGCGA
>JAAVUC010000556.1:0-23106 GCA_014898925.1 Fusarium nelsonii
TTAAAAGTACCTAGGCTGGCATACCAGTATATAAATGCGGCTCTGTATAGCCTAGCGGATGTCGGTTGACCCCAAGTGCCGCACAAAAGCATAGTAACGAATTCGTATATATGTTTCCGCCAACGTGAGTTTTAACCGAAGCCACAATAAATCGGAAGACGGCTCGGTCTAGTGCATTCTGCAGCGGGCTAGTCATACCTTCATCTCCTTGCTCGCCTTCATCACTATCATCGTCATCTTGATATTCGTCCTCGTCCTCGTCCTTATCTCCATCTTCATCTTCGTCTTCATCTTCGTCTTTACCTTTGCCTTTGCCTTTATCCTTAGCTTGTCTCTTTCTGCCACTAAAGAATCTGCTGTCGTGACTGTTTGGAACCTCGTCACTCTTGAGCTCTTCAGCAATATCATGCAACAAGCTCCACTGCTCATCCGTAAAGCGAACGGCCCAGCGTTCAGACGCTTCCTTCCGCCCGATACGATATGCCTTCCAGCAGAAGCCCAAATAGCGGTGACCGACGGACCTATACTTGATCATCGATGCCTCCTTACCTTTGCGGCTGAACGGCAGACCGGCCTGGCTCGTCGATGTGATGCTGCCAAGCCACTGTAACGTCTCGGTCGGCACGCTATAGAGCCGTCAGCAGTAACGGTCTACCTTACGATCAAAGCTCTGTCCAAACCGGCCGAGTAGCAGTCGCTCGCGGGCTGCTTCCTCGTCTTCTTACTTCCCAGCTAACCTGCCTGTTACTGCCCTCGCCTGTAGCCACTCGGCTGCATCGTGAACGCTGACCAAGTCCCGGGAGCCAAAGTGCCGTACCCAGCCTAGCCTCTTGACCCACGGCGAGTCACGGTCGATATCTTCCTTCAAGTCCCCCTTCCGTACTCGTGCGGCGTCTTGCTCTTTCAATCGAGCCTGACCTTCAGCAATAGCCACATCTATAGCGCTCTGACTTCTAGTATCGGCTGCATTAGCTGTATCGGACGGGCCGTTGCTATCGCTGTCATCTCGAACGATCCAGTATCGCGCATAATGCCCTCCCATCCACGTCTGCAGCCGCACCTCGGTCCATTGCTCCTCTGCTTCTCCATGCCCTGCCTCTCTCCAGTGGCGGACAATATTATCTCGTGCAATAGTGAGATATCGGCATGCGTTGCAGCTGTATCCGTGTGAAATAACAAGCTGTTCAATTGCCTTACTGTTATCTTCGGGGGTTGCAGCAAGCTTCGGGTCAGCTAGTTCAAGTGTGTCGTAGTAGTCTTTAATGTCCTTAAGCACTTGGCCCTTCAGCAGATGCTTCTGTCGAACAGCGCTCATCATATGTCAACTCAATCAATCAATCACCACAATCAAATCAATCAAATCGTCGAATTCTTCCTTTCAATCAAATCAAATCACACATTTCTAGAGTTGAAATAATTGACATATTACATATGCATCATGTGGCCGTCTAATCTCGAGGGAAAATCCAGATCTTCCCGAGCCACTACCCTACACTAGATAGTCGCAGATGGAAGTCTACTCTCAAATGGCGGGGAGGTTAGCGGCAAAGCACACTCAGTGGATTAATAGCAAGACAAAGAAAGCGTTTGCGACGGGTGGCAGTGTCAGCGAGCTCGAAAGGTACCTCCGTCTCGAGCCACAGGATACGCAGGATGCTATCCAATGGTGGAGAGACCACAGGGCTTCGTTTCCTTCACTGAGCAGCTTTGCCCTGGATGTCTTTGCTATTCCAGCGATGGCGAGCGATTGTGAGAGACAATTCAGCCTAGCGAAGCTGACGTTGACTTCTCAGAGGCTCTCGATGGGCGCAGATACATTGGAACATGTTCAATGCCTCAAGAACTGGGTCAGGTAGGGCGGAGTAAGGTTAGGTAGTTCGGTGGGTAGCTGAGTGTTGGTGTACACGAGGGGATGACTTCGGGTAGGGGTCTCCACTCACGGAATTGAAAAGGGTATCAATCAAATCAAACAAATCAACTTTGAGCTCAAGGGCTGTCAATCAAATCAACTTTGGCCCCGAAGTTGATTTGATTGACATATGATGAGCGCTGGTTGATGTAAGGTGAGGGATTTTTGGCTAACTCGCTTGTCTGGCTAACTCGCTTATCAACTACGTTAGATATAAGAGGGAAAAGTGCGATTCTTAGTTATATATAATGCTTACTTATCAAATACATTATGTATTTAAAAACTAACTAAAGCCATAAAACTAAACTATAAAGGAAAGAGAGTAATGGTGATGAGTTTTACTTCTAATAAGAACCTAAGACTCGGCCATAAGTTGAGATAAAATGGACTCTGTATCCTCTAGTAATACGGTGGGTATATTAAATCCTACCACCCTGCCCTCACAGAGTATAAGAACCTTGTCGTACTGAGCCTGGTTTGGTCAGTCAGCGCATTACTTTCTTCTGAGCTTTGAACTTGTGTTTTCTTACAGCCGATTTGATATCGTGAGTAATTGTGATTACAGTGTAGTCCTTGAAGGTTTTCTGTATGACATCGTGGATAATTGTAGTCGTTAAACTATCCATTGCGGCGGTGGCTATGGACAGGAATCAGTATTTTACAAATAACCGAAATATAGGCCTGCAGTGTGGAGGGAGGTGTACCTTCATCCAGAATGAGGATGTTATTGCCCTTAGACACAAGAGCTCGGGAGAGAGCTAGGAGCTGTATCTGTCCACTCGAGAGATTTGACCTAGATTTTGATGGACTGTTACTATACTTGATCTCATCACACTCACCAAAGACTATTTCACTCACCCCGAGTCGGATACTGGGTAATCGAGAAGGTTTTGTGCAGGTTCAAGGTTAAAGAATCGGCTCATTTGACATGCGCTTAATGCCTCCTGCAGTCTCTCATCAGTTTCAGTGCCCGCGAAGTCGAGGTTATCCCTGATGGTGCCTGCAAATACAAAAGGTTCCTGAGGCAGGAAGGTGATCCGATTGCGGAGCTCTGCCATGCATACTTTCGAGATATCGAGTCCGTCGATAGTGATGCGACCATTGTGAGAATCTCCCTGCTCTAGGGCACGAAGCAGAGCGAGACTGAGGGATGATTTGCCAGCCCCTGTACGCCCGACGACAGCAACGTGCTCGCCTGCGGCGATAGAGAAATTCAGATCACGCAGGCAAGGAACGTCACCAGCAGTGTACGAGGCCGAATAGGACTCAAAGTTGATGACTGGCATATCAGGCCAAGATGGCGCAGGCTGTTGCTCTTCGCCTGGCTGGCTCTCTGGAACATTGGCAGCGTAAGACCACACTCTCTCAGCAGAGGTGATGTCTGCCTCCAAGGCGGCACGCATCTGTACAAAACTGGTGAGATTACTTGTGATCTGAATGAGGAAGTTCATGGCCAAGCCCAGTGTACTTGGGGAAGTATTGAGCCTGAGAAGAAGGGAAGCCGATAAAAGTTGGAGGATGCTGTATTACTCTTAGCAAAAAGAGAAGAGTTCTCTAATGAAAAGTTGAGCTTACCTAGAAAGCAGCTGCAGTCGGAGGGTTAACCACGGATTCAACATCACGTAAGGGACCCAAACTCGGATGTGGTCATCAATCACGTCCCTGATACGCTCTCTGAACGTATCGACTTGGTTGAACGTCACTATCACTTGCGCACCCAATCTAGCTTCAGCAGCTTGATTCAGGACAGGGGCTCGAGCCAGGTTGTCCAAACATCGCAGTTGTCGGCAAGCATGTAAGTAATGCGACTGAATCATGAAGTAAACAACAGCTGTGGGAACCAGATATAAGAGACTCAAGGGAGTCACGCTCATCATGACAAAAAGAGATGAGGAGGTTGTGATACAGAGTGCGGATAGGGAGATAAGACTGCCATTGACCGATGTATCAATCTTGTTGATATCGTTCGTGAAGCGGTTGAGGATGTGCCCAAGGCTGTGTGTGTCGAAAAAAGAGAACTTGGTCTCAAGAACCCCCTTTGTCAGTTGGGCGTGAATCGACAGCGATGTTGGGATAATGCAGAAGTAAAATGCAACGAGAACAAATACCATTGACAGCGAGCCTCCGATCAGGGAACAGATCGAGTAATAGAAAAGCTTTGTAGAATGACCTTGGCTCTCGAATTGCTCGCTTGATACTTTCAGATAGTATACAGCCAGGATATCAAACAACTTGGACAAGGCAGCGGTAAGCATGACCCACAGCCAGCCCCCGCACTTGGCGAGGTTGAGGAATCTCAGGTAGGTTCCTAAGGCGACTGGATCCGACCCCATTTCCGCGCATTGTACCATTGAAGGTGCCTTCTGAAGTAAGGGTGCGCTCTCTTGATCAATATCCGAAACGCAAGGAGTAATTTGAACGGACGTGTTGGACTTGATAGAACCATAGTTAGCCACCAATGGCGGCTGCCGCTGAGGCCCTTGTATTTCCTTGGGGTGCGTAGCCAGCATGTTCAGGGTTTGAGTGGTTTGAGTGTGTGGAGGTGGTGTAACGCGCGCTACCGTTCCATCGCAAATGTTGTATAGCTTGTCGGCAATAGACATGAGGGCTGTTGACGATGTTGTCGTGATGCATAATGAGTCTTTGAGAATACCATTCGGACCAAGAACCCGAGCAATAATATGCGATTGCACTTGTGCATCCAAAGCAGCCAAAGGATCGTCAAGAACGATGACTTCCCTTCGTGCATAGATTGCTCTTGCAAGGCCAACACGACTCTTCTGTCCACCTGAGAGAGTCGCGCCCGTACCAGCCATGGGGGTCTCGTCACCTTGGGGTAGCCTGGACAGATCCGAGCTGAGTGACACCGCTTCCAGGACTCGTTGGTAGTAAGGGGGATCAAATGGAAGGCCAAACAGGATATTGTCCCTAATCGTACCGCTCATGAGGTAAGGCTTCTGGGGTGCGTATGCAATTCTCCCATGAATTAAGACTTGGCCACGAGTTGGCATTATGTCTCCGATAATGGAACGAATTAATGTTGTTTTGCCACACCCAACGCTTCCAGATATGACAAGAAGGCAATTGGAAAACGCCTCGATGTTGCAGTCTCGGATGATAGGCTGAAACCCGCCTTGTGCTGTTTGGAGGGAAACGTCACAGTGTCTCATTGAGAATACGAGTTCCCGCTTGGGATTAGTGATTGAGGTTGAGGACGAAGATGCAGAGGGAACCAGCCTCTCTGGTCTCGGGTCAATGAGCAAGAAGGTCTTGATGCGACCGAACGAAATCTGTGCAGACTGGTACAGTATAACCAGATGAGGAAGAAGCGAGATTGCCCGTGTGATGTTCGATGAGAATGCGAGGGCTGGGAAAACCACGTTGCTCGATAATGAATGGCCGAGAAACACAGCTACACTGAATGCGATAGAAATTAGCGCAGGTGGAAGGTTGTAGACCAGAAAGACAATGACGGCGTTGAGGAGGGCTATGATCTTTGTTCTCTCCATTTCCTCCGCTCGCGTATCGGCAATCTTTCGCTCGAAAATATTCTCCAAAGAGTTAAGCTTGATTTGCTTGGCTTGTTTGAGGACCTGGGTGACGAGAGAGACTGTAGCATCCTTGGCTTGCATAACAAGGGCCATGTGCGTAGACATGCTGGATGTTATATATGAGATGAGAGGCAAGAATATGGCGGGCGATAAAAATCCAGCCAAGACACTTTGCCAGCCAAGCAGAAGCACCAAGGCCACAACGCTGATGCCAGCTTGCAGCGGGATCATCCAGAGAAGATGGAACTGCTCAACTAGCTCATAGATCTTGGTGGTGTCAACTTCGATGAGAAGGGTAGGATCGGCATTCTGAGAATCAACATTGATATTGGTGTTAGAAATGCATCTGTCAGCAATCAAGGCAGTCATGGCCGAACGAAAATCCACACCAATTTTGCATAGCTGAAGCTTCAAGTGAGCCTCTGTCGTTCCAGATGCGACAGTTGCTGCGAACAATCCAGCTACCGAAAGCATGTCTCTGTTCTGCAGCAGTGACTGAAGAAGAAATGGTTGAGCCAATGCCGTTGCGACGTTGATGATACCAAACATTGCACTTAGGCACATACTGGAGCGAAATTCACGTAGAAGGACGCATACCATTCCAGCTGATAGACTTTGCCGCAACTGATCAGGCTGCAGCCCGCGTCGAGCAAGGACACGTCTAACAGACAGTTTTGAATCGATTGGCCAAGTATCGTCGCTTGACAAGGCTCCCGAAGCAGCGAGAGTGATAAGACGATCCAGCCATGACACTGTTAGGGACGGAATAAAGCGACTGTAGGAAAGAGGATGCCTGGCGTCCTTGGACAAGGATGGCCATGGGAGTGCAAGGCTCGTAATCAGCGCAAGAAGGTACAATACTGAGATAACCCCGTAAGCCCAATAGTAAGGGAAAGACAGAGTAAACAACAGAGTCCAGACGATGCATGATACTAACTCGTAGACAGCCTGTGATGTACAAGGTTCAGAAATGATGGTCCACGAGATAGAAACGACTGAGCCAAAGATGAGACAAATCGCAGTGACATTGGCGGAGAGTAGGCCAAGTTCTTCCCTCACACGTTCCGTATCATTCAGGTATCCAAGAGCACCGACAAATATAAGGCCACTATTTGCAAACTGGAATACAAGTTAAACAAGCCAAAACACGCGGATCAGCAAACACAAGTGAACTTACAAAGGCTGCTACTCGGGCTCGACTCCAGCAGTGGCTGCCCCGTATTGATTCGCGCCTCGATGAGAAAACCGAATTCAGGCTAGAAAAGGCGTACAATGCCACACATGCGATGAAAATTGACCTACAAAGAATTAATATGACTGAGTATGTGAAGCCCATAGGAAGTTTGCGGCATCTCTTACTCTAGAATCCATGTGAGCTTCATCTTGTTGGCAACAGACAAAACAATACGCGAATGATGATTCGAATGACTGAATAAGAAAATATCACTATCTCCAGGACAAGCAAGTAAAGTGAGTTAAAAGCTTAGGGTCTCAGGATAATGAGACGGGTTGTTGCGTGTCCATCACATAAGGTACCTACACTACATTGAATGATTTAAGCCACTCCCAGAGCCAACCCAACTTAGCCTAGTGTACCTGCTCGTTACGCACCGGCAAAAGTACATACCCATACCGAGGATCTGAATAGACAAGACAATTGCTGCACTGGGTAAGATGTCGGGTGTCAATAGCGCAAAGTCTAGCACGTCGAGGCCGGTGCTAGGAGACCGAGGGAGCGGCTAACCTAATGGGGTCAGCGATTGCGCACCCTAGACACCGCAATGTCGGGGTCATCCATTATGCCCAGCTCAGATCCTCTTGCAGGTGGCAAGAATGGAATGGTCTTATCTCTCTACAGGATGGTATTTTCATTACTAACAGCTCGCGGCTACTTACGGAGGCGCCTGACCCCTATCACCCCCCATAATCGCAGTAGTCGCGTAAACGATCTATCCTTGTTCTCACGTAGCTGGCCTCTCAGGCCTCTACATTACGTGATTAGACGTATGAGGCCTTCCGTAACCTAGCTAGTGATCATAGGCTTACTGCATTGTGTACTTGAATGTGACGACCGCTTAAGAGTTCGGCTACTATACCTACTCGGCAGACTTTAGTAAGTAAACAGAAGAAGATCTTGTAGAGATATTGACATGGCTTTTAACAAAACTTAATAAAGAAACACTTCAAGTATAGTAGTAGCAAATGGACGTAGGACAACAAACGGCAGCATTGGCTTATCAAGTGCCATCTATGTCTTAGTCAATTAGCACGTAAAAACAAACATCCCAATACTACAGCGAAAGCGATAAGTCAAGAAGGAAGCCCCAGCCACAGCGTTCTGTCTTTGCTGGGCCATGCCAAAATAACCTTGAGCGTCTGTCTGTCTACATACATCACTTGGTAGGCATGTTCCCTTGTATCCACGAGTTGATCAGCGTCAGCGACTCTCGAGGCTTGTCAAATGGCGCCAAATGCCCAGCCTCGGCAATCTCAGCAAAGGTAAGAGGTTCATACGACTTCCATCGACCAGCCACATTGGCTCCCACGTACCAAGGGAGTAACTCCCTCAGGCGCATCAATGGTTGCCCATGCCAGCTCAAGCCGTGGTCAACAAGTAGTCGCATACCAGCAGCGTTTGAGTATAAGTCCTTATCGCCGACGTAGATCAGGACACGGATATTCTGCATGGCTTTCTGTTAGTAGTGTGTGCAGTTAGAGATACGAGTGTGACACCAAGCCCACGTACCGATTCCAGGAGGAAATTGACATAATTATCGCTTCGTCGCCATAAATCACCATTCTTCTCCCATTGTTCCAAGACGGCATACGAGAGGCCTGTGTAGTTCACACGTTGCGGCACTCCGAGAGCCTCCTTGATGTCATGACGATTCAGGTACTCGTCTACTCGTGCCAATTCTGGAGAGCATCCATGAAGGCCTTTGCAATGTTGCCTGTAGTCATATGGGTTCCTGCCCATCTGGTCTATGACAACGTCGGCTATGGCGGTGCAATTGTCTTGTGCGTCTTTGCAAATCTGAGAAGTCATTCCCTCGCTCTCGCAAATGCCGAGATTGTTCTCGCACCACCAGGCTCGTGGAGCCCATTCTTCGCATTGCGATGCGTTGAAGAGACTGTCTGGCCCTGAGCATACGGTCATGAAACTACCTCTATTCTGCACCGAGAGACGAACAAGACCGTTTCCTATCATTATGCCTTTGAGGTTGATCTTGGACTTGGTGGGAATGTCGTTTGAGGGACCTGTGAGAAACTGATACTTTGGTGGCTGCGCCTGCAGACTCTGTCTGGGTTTGTCTAGACTCGCTTGCGTCTTCAAGATGGTACTCGCCAGAGCGGAAACCCACGATCCGCCATAAGACTCGCCTGCGATGTAAAAGTCTACACCTGCAAGCTCAGGGTACGCGATGAAGAATTGGCGGAGGAACTGGTCCATGATCTTGGAGGATTCAACCAAATCAACAGGCATATGCGCCCCATAGGAGTAGCCTACAGTGCTGGGCTGGCTTGACTGTGTGTCAGTACTTCCGAGACACGACGCTCTACATGAAATGGGATGTATACGAACTCAACGAAAAGAAGCGTGGCATTGGCATTCCAGCCAAACTCATTCTCGACAGTGTAACCGCCCTCAGGAGCAATGCGACACGGTCCCAGTTCTATCAAATTTCCATAACCTGCTGAAGAAGCACCCGGGCCTCTGTAAGGCAAGAAATCGGTTAGACTTAGGAAAAGATGTGTTGAGAACACAAAAGAATGAGTGCATATACATACCCGGACATCCAGAGAATCACCGGATCTCTCTTGGGATCATTCTTGCTCTCATAAGCCCAGAAGAAGATAGACGACTCGCCCGTTTCGGTCTCGATAAACCCTGATGTGCCCGGAGTAGAACTATTGCACACTTTCGCCGTGTCGGAACCCAGGCGTAACGTGAAATCTGGTACTCCTGGATGACCCGAAAAAGACTTGTTGGCTGCGCGAGGAGAGGCGTGGAATACTCCATTAACTGGTGCGACGACACACAAAAGAATGGTGAAGAATTTGGATTTCATTGTTAGATTGGATGAATGTATGTATAGTTGATAAAACATCGTCTCGGTGAAGCCAAAGCACTGTTATTTATTCTACTTGTGAGGATGTCACAAGAGAGGTTATTAATGATGGACCTAATGTTGTCCGATCCACTGGCCCTCGCTTGTTCATAGATGGGTCCATGAAATTGACTAGACCATAACGGGAGCCTCGGTGCGCATCCATCTCGAGGCATCGGATGGGGCCAATGAGAACGATCCATCAATTGGTGCAGAACGAGCTGAAATATCGTGGTTTATCCCCGTGTTATGTATGGCCTCAATTTGCAATCCAACGCGTTATTACAGTCATCTGCATACTTACCAGACCAACTTTTCGAATGTATCTCTTGTGGAGAATCGGATGGCTACTGTTCTGCCTGGCTGCCGCAACAGGTTATGTTGAGTGCCATCAACAAAAGCCTCTTGGAGACCAGAAGCCTCTCAGCTATCCGGCTTTCACCATTCGCGAGCAAACAGATCATCTCTGCGATGCAGGTTCTCGTTTCTGGACCGGCACCGTCAACATCACCGCTGACAAGTCCATGTTCTTTTGTAAGTGCATATTATCTCTCCAGACTCTCTGCTTACTTGACGTTATAGGGTTCTTTCAGAGTCGTCATGATCCCGAGACGGATCCTTTGGTTCTCTGGATGAGCGGGTAAGTCATGGAGAGCTACAATAATATTTTGTTGATTGAGAGACTGTCACTAACGGATGTTTTTACTCTCGGCTAGTGGACCAGGTGCAACAGGAGAATTGGGCCTGACCATGGGAAACGGCCCTTGCGTCGTCAACGCTGATGGCAACTCTACAAGTCGTCGTGAATTCTCTTTCATAGACCGAGCCAATGTTGTTTATATCGAGTATGTCTTTCCCCTTCACGAGACAGATCCGATCATTGCCTTACACTCCTAGTCAACCAATTGGTGTGGGATTCTCACATATAACTGATCGCGACGATATTGCCGTCACCCTACAACAAGGCGCCCGAGATGTTTATTCTTTCATCTCACAACTATCGACAGAAGTTTTTCCCAATCTGTCCGGTCGCTCTTGGAACCTGGCCGGTGAATCGATGGGCGGCCACTATGTTCTTGGTTATGCGCACTACATGGCTTCCCTTGAAGGCCAGGCGCCACTTATTAACATTTCCTCAGCCATTATTATAGATGGTTACGTGGACATATCGCGTCAAAGTGTAGGGTATTATGACTTCTTCTGTACTGACTGGGCCCTAGACGACCGCAAGGCCCCTCTGATGAATGAGTCGGCCTGTGCGGATATGGCGGCTGCTGTTCCCTCTTGCGAGCTGCTAGGCAGTTACTGTCGCCAATCTTATGATATGCTAGTATGCGAACAAGCATATTTGGCCTGTGAGGAAACAGTGGGTGAGCATTTCCTCAGTGGAGTTGTTCCTGGAGGATGGAATCCTTATGATAGTAGGTCGGACCTTTCTCTATTTGAGGGTTGAGAACCATCCGTTATAATGATAAAGGCCTACTAATGCAGAGTGATGCAGACCGCCGTACCTGCGAGAGTCCTCCTCTATGCTCAAACTTCGCTCATGGGCGCTCTTGGAAATTGTTCAATCAACCTTGGGTTCAGGAACAGCTTGGAGAGCCTTACTCTCCATTCGAGCTCATCGATTTCGATACTGGGATGCGTTGGCAACGCGCAAAGAGCCTCTTCTTGCCAGTTACACGAGAAATGACTTGGCTCCTTGACAATACAGATATCCGAATTTTGGTGATTAATGGAAATAATGATATTGTCATGTAAGTCCATATTGTGTGCATTTTTACTTTATATAAGTCTTGAAAATGACCTGTCTTTGGATCTAGTAATACACCTGGTCAGATGCGAATGTTGGATGAGCAGCCTTGGCATGGCCAAGCACGCTACCGAAGCCAGCATTACCAAGACTGGTATTTTCGAAAAGGAGACATCACGTCGGACGTCCAAGGTTGGAATGTGAAACGGGGCGGGTTTTGGAAAGGGACAGAACGTCTAGCGCTGTATGCTATTGACGAAGCTGGGCATTTCGCACCCTATCATCAGCCTGAAGCAGTGGGCGCCGTGCTAAGAACTTGGCTTGGCACTTCAGACAACGCAGACCAAAGAGCTTCTGGTTAGCCAAGGAACTTTGTAAATATCGTAACTATAACACTATTCGCGTTTTAAGTTACAGATACAACCTGAATGCCTCGCAGTGTATATATCAAGGAAAGCCGCAATGATGTATCAGTGTGTGACTCTGGGCACAGTCCAATTTATTCATACAACTCTTTACTTGTCTACATTATCATCTAGCAATTGAACGAATCCACAGTTTCCAAATCTTAAGCTTGTACAGTTGACCCCTCAGCAATGGGTACCAGATCGCCGAAATATTGGCCATTATCTTCACGGCCAAATGCTATCATGTGCTCTCCTGCAGCAGCGGAAAATAGCCTGTCCTTTGACGCCCATTCATCATGCGTCAGACAAGCCAGGAAGATAGTGCGCCCTTTTCGCGACTCTTGTTTGATGGTCTGTATGAAAGTCATGAAATCGTGCAAGGGATAAAACGGTCCCTCTGATTTAGCATGCGCATCCGTCAGCCCCTTAACAATGTGCTCAATCAGGTCATACGACACACTGCCTGGTATTATGAGGCCAGTGAAAAACAAAAGATGGAGTATGCCTCTCCGGAAGTTATTTTCCTTTGCACACCTGGCTAAGTCCAGGCCGAGCGCAATACGCGCTATCAGTCTCGCCCAAGAATGGTGCTTTTCGGCAACCATTGACTCTTGGTTGGGAAATTGTCGCTGGTTCTTCGTTGTATGATCTAATAATCTTCTGAGTAGGCCAGAATCGCACAATATCTGCGCAAATGCATATTCAGCCATCTCCATTGCCCGACTATGACTAGAAAGGACCACAGGTTCGAGGTTATTATATGAGGTCTCCGTGTCCTGGCCTTGACACTCCACTAGTAACTCTGGATGAAAATCCTCAGGTGGTAGGCAACTCAACAGGATTGTTCTGAGCTCCTTGAGCTCGTCGTGAGTTTCGGTATCATCCATAAACACTGCAGGAATCGGATCTCCATGATCATCGAAGTTACCTTTCAGGATACCAAACCAGTCTTTGAACGTGTTCAGTACTTGAGGTGTGGTTTCGCCAGAATTGCCAAAACATTTGGCAATCAAGACCCGCCGCCATATATGTTCGGCCTTTGTACCTACAATGTTGATCATTTGGGAAGCTTTCAAGAATCTTGTCTCCAAGCTCCTAATTAGTGATTCTGTGGGATGCTCGGCGACGCAAACGTGATACGGAACTAGGGGCAAGGTGGCGAAGGATCGCAGATGCAGCCACCATTGGAAGAGAATATCTGATTCAGGTAACGACAAGACAATGTCCTGTTGCGTCAGGATAGCATTATCGAGAACGGACAGCGTCTGCCATATGCTGCTAATGGAACCAGCCTCTAGTTCGTAGTATTCCATTAAGAATATGGTAATCAAACGAGCCTGCAATGGCGGTGATGCTGTTGAGCAAGATTTCAACGAGGCCTTACTCTGCTCGAGAAACACAGTTGCTTTGTTGAGATGCGTAGGCATAGGGATCCAGGTGCCGTCGTTGGAGTGCTTCCCATGAAGATTAGCGAGGTTCGCTGCTGCAAGGGCTAGTGCGGCGCAGTATAGCGGCTTGCACTTCAGAATCAAGCTCCATAGGTAGGTAGGCTGCACCGGAAACGCCTTGGCGATAGTGATTCTGAAGTGGGCCAGGTAGAGTCTATCGCCAGCCTCGATCTTGATGGATGATGGCTGTGTTGGCCGGGACAGACGGAGTGAACCTATACTGGCAGCCGAATGAAAGGTCTGAGAATCGTCCGGTGATGGTAGTTGGCACTGGTCGATCGTGGGCAATGGCGAGGGAATTGAGTGTTGGTCTATAGCGAGACCTGGCGTTATTTGTTGGACTTGAGGTATAGTTGCGACGGCAGTGACAGCGCTCTTTTCTCGACTCTTCTCCATCTGCTGTTTTCCCAATGGTTGTTCCGGTAGGGATATTGGGGACTCCCATGGAAGTTGCGTCATACCCATATTGTCCATGTTGAACTGGAACCCGACAAGATCGTCAATGAAATCACTGCCCGGACAACCTAACTGGCTCATTTCCATGTCGAAGTCAAAATAATCTGTATTGGCATCCGAATCACCTAGCTCGAGGCTCTGATTGAACACGGCAGTTCCCCAGGCACCGCTATCGTTGTTCGTCGTGAAACCAGTCGCAGCCATGATCTTATCATCATATTGCTGCTCTGTCAGACGTGAGGCAGCTTGTACGGGCGGAGAGTGAGAGTGAGACTGCTCATTGCACGACATATCGACTGCGAGAGAAGTTTGGCGTAGAGGTACAGGTGTAGGAGGCGTTCGGTTTGGAGGGGAGCTTCGGACTTGTCTTGAACAACGCCGGTCGTTAGCTGAAAGATTTGCGATGCGATGGTCGACTTTATCGGCGGCCCATTGTGTGGCTTCTCGGAATTTGAGGGCCGTTGCGGTGTATTCGCAGTCGGTTCCGGCTGATACGCAGCGGTTGCAGATGGGCCTTTTCTCATCACACTGTCGTGTCACCGTAGGGTCAGCCAGGGCTTGTATATGTACGTAGAGGCCGGAACAACGAGAGAGATGGAGGCAAGATACATGGATTTACAATTGACTGACCTTTCTTCTCTTGCTGCGACATCGGGCGCATCCATTTCTGCTCCGTGTGATATCCGTCTTATTCACCCGTGCCGGTGCTGGAGAGTGAGAATACAGCCTGACCATGTTCAAGAGGTGTAAATCGATCAATGTTACGGTGATGAATAATTAAATGATGAATGGGGGACAAGTGCGGAGAGACGAGAGGCTCAGCTCATCTTTTAACCAAGACCCCGCTGTCTCCTCGCAAATAAATTCAGACCCTGTTAGCATTGGGCTAAGCTAGTCAGTTGGTAAGATCTGATTCGCTCAGTGGTTCTTAGCTACGTTATCGTATTGGGGTCGCTCGCTAAATGATAAGTCACACTAAGCCATCGCGGAACAGATAACCCTGAAAATTATCCGCAGCACTACTACAATTCCAGTCATACAAAGCCGAAATTGGACCGCGGTGAATCTAATTTAGTGCAGTCAACACATGAATAAATACCTAGTACTCTGGGCAGATTTTCGATATACACAAGGAACATCCTGAACTCGACAGTTTATCTATCTATCCCGATTTATCGCCTTAGCTTTCTCCTGCTATATTCTAGAGCCATGTCAACCGAATTCATGCCTTCATCTCGAGCTCGGGCCGCTCTTCACCAAGACCCAGTAGGGACACTGATGGAGGAGGTTAAACTCAAGCCTCAATACCACCCCAACTTGCGCCCAAACGGCATCATTAATCTTTCCGGGGCTCTCAATTCAGTCATGACAGATTGGATGATTACATATGTTGAGAAAGAGACATTGTCCATGTCTGAGTGCTTGTCATATGGTCCGCTTACTGGGTCTCAGGATCTTCTCGAGGCTGCTGCTGGCTACTTTAACCGCTTCTTCAGCCCCTCTGAGCCTGTCCATGCCGAGCATATTTTAGCAGCTAACGGCGTGACATCACTCATGGACATGGTAGCGTGGACCTTGTGTGATCCTGGTCAAGGTGTTTTGTACCTGACTCCGAATTTCTTCATGCTCGATTACAACATGACAGTACGAGCTGGTCTCACTACCATCCCCGTTTCTACAGTTGACCTGTCCGATCCCTTTGGGTCTAACGGACTATCTGAACTGATTGGAGCCTTGGACGGAGCCTCTAGCTCGGCCCTTGAAGATCGAGGAATAGAGTGTTGCGTTCTCTTTCTGTGTAACCCCACGAATCCCCAAGGTCGATGCTATTCCCCCCAGACGCTCGAGGGTCTGGCCTCATGGTGTGCCGAGAAAAGGATGCATCTCGTAGTCGATGAGATCTATGCTATGTCTACCCTGACAGACAACAATAACAACAACGCCGATATTACACCCTTCACTAGCATCTTATCTACCAGTAGCCGACAAAATGTACATTGTCTCTGTGGCATGAGCAAAGACTTCAACATGGGTGGTCTTCGAATGGGATTCCTCGTGACCCGAAACCCACTCATCAAGGCCGCCGCCTCACAAGCTGCGTAAGTACTTCACTCACTAACGCACAACAAAGCACACATATGGACTCTTTATTTACTTTATCCTCTTCTTTGTGAATAGATGGTTCACTTGGCTCACCGTGGCATCGGACAAGTTTGTGACACGCTTCTTACAGCAGCTGGATGTGGTTCAAGACTACCTCGATAACTACCGCTCGAGGCTTACAGAAGCATATCGAAGAACTACCACGGCTCTGAATAAGTACAAAATTCCGTTTCAGCGAGCTGATGCGGGTTTGTTTGTTTTTATTGACCTCAGCCGCTGGGTTCACAACTTTGAGGCAGGAAAGTTGGGGAGTCCTGAAATACAACTCTGTCGAATGCTGATTGATAACGGTGTGTTCTTGAATCCAGGGCAGGTAAGAAAAAAATCATCTTCGAAAGCTAAACCTTATGCAACTGCTGACAGTTTTTGTTTGTCAGTTTGCCGGATGCGAGCGTCCCGGTCATTACCGACTTGTTTATTCTCATGACTCAAAAATCGTCGAATTAGCAATCCAACGTATTGGATGGGCTTTGGATACATTAACTACAGGGCAGTAGGCAGCCCAGGTTCTCTGATGTGTTGCCTAGATCTATCCACAGAGAGATATTGATAGTGTAAACAAAACTTAGGCAGAGCCAGGAAAATACCCTACAGTATCTGTACTGACTGCATGGCTAATCTGGAGTGGATCCAGTGGCTGGGTTTAGTGTCTCGATGGATTGGATGGATGGGTGGGCGTAACGATTTGCCTGATCGGGTCAACAGGACCGCAACTCCACTTGAGGGTTAGTTAGACTTTCTACTGTACAGTACGAAGGAGGCGGACAATTACTGTAATGATTGATTGGTTCAACCTCTAATATCCTACAAACAAGCGCCTTCAGTGTCTCGGAGAATTGAATGAGTCGGAAGCAATAAACTGTCTAATCGGATCAACGAGACCGCGCCTCTCGACTCAGATATTCTACGGTGCGGTAATAGTGGAAAGGGACCGGAGGCAAACAATCGATGGTCGCTTAGTTCAACCTCTAGCATCCTACAAGCAAACACCCTCTTGGTTACGATAAGCTTCGATCAACTACTTAACAAGTTGTTTGTTCACTGTTTGCGTTGAATCTAAATACATAACCCTACAATGATCATTTCCCTAAAGGACAACGGCAACAACAATAATAGCAGCAGCAGCAGCAGCAGCAACACCCAGAACATCATGCAGCCTCATCTTGCTTACAAGACTCCAGAGCCGCAACATGGCAACCGTCCATCGTTTGCTAATAACCACCACTCTACGCCATACAGTACTTTCTCATCCTTGAACACTACTGCTGAGGACTGGACTTCAGTCGATATCCCACATTCAAGCCCAGTGTCCCAGCATTCTTATGTTGCGGCCCCAAGCTTTGCTAGCCTGACTGGGGGCGATAAGCCATCTCAAATCTGCATCTTCGCCAAGCGCCTTATCCCCGGACGTTCCGAGCCTCTCCACAATGCAGCCGTGTGTGTGTGTGTCGACACTGGTAAGATTACCTATGTTGGACCTCAGACGCAGCTGCCCAAGGTGTTTGAATCTGTGCCTCGAAACCAAGTAGGCTACCTGATGCCAGGTCTTTGGGATTGCCACACCCATTTCACTGGGCTCATCAATGTTGACTTTCCTGGCATGGTCCTGACTCATCCCGTCACGTTGGGTGCTGCCATCACCCGCAGTATGCACGAGACCCTCATGGCAGGCTTCACCTCGGTGCGAGACGTCGGCTCGTATGCGACAGAAGTCGCTCCCTTGGTAGAAAACGGCCTCATTCTTGGACCCAACATTTTTGGCTCTGGTGCTGCTATCGGTATCACTTCAGGTAGCTGTGATGCCTGTACCTTACCCGCCGACTATGTCTACTCCCGTCAGGGAGGAGGTGGCGGCGGAACACAGGCCTTTTGGCCAGGAGTTTCTATACTTGCTATTGCCGATGGAGTAGACGAATGCCGCCGCACTGTTCGCCAGCAAATCCGAAGGGGAGCACGCTGTATTAAGATTGTCACCACTGGTGGTGTCTTGAGCCGAACGGATGATCCACATTGTAGGCAATACTCGGATGCTGAGCTTGCTGTTATGATAGAGGAGGCATCCCTGCATAACCGCGCTGTTGCGGCTCACGCTCACGGAAAAGCAGGCATAATGGCAGCTGTCAAAGCAGGCGCTCACACTATTGAGCATGGGAGTTACCTAGACGACGAAGCTGCCGAGTTGATGGTCAAGCATGGCACCACCTTTATCAGCACGAGATACGTCCTTGAGGCAAACTTGAAGCAACTCGACTCCCTCAATCCTGAAACAGCTGAAAAGATGGTCGAAATCGCTAAGACTCATCTCGAGGCTTACAAGACAGCTGTGCGTTACGGCGTCAAGATTGCTCTTGGTACTGACATCGCCGGCTCAGACCCAACATCCCTAACTGTCCATGGTCAGAACGGCCATGAAGTTGCATTAGCCGTCAAGGCTGGTCTCACTCCTCTCCAGGCCATCGATGCTGGAACTATCAACTCGGCCGAGACGCTGGGACGCTTGGCACCTCAGAAAGGCCTGGTCCGTGTTGGATGGGATGCTGATCTCATTGCACTTGACGAGGATCCTCTAGAGAACATCCATCTATTTGATAGTGAGAACAACATCAAGTACGTTTGGAAGGGTGGAATGCTTGTCAAATCACCCACAGGTCAAATGATCTGGCCACCTAAGAGAGAGTCTTACAAGTAGAGTTGCCGGCTGATATATTATGTTCTGTAGTAATGTCATATCTACATTGAGATTTATTTTATGCTCAAACTTTATAACTAAGACTCTGTGATTTCATTCGGGCTTCAAGCTGCTCTCTTGGAGTGTTTTATGCCATCTCGCTATCCTGTAAAATGGCTTGCCAATAATTCAGCTTATTTGCTCTTTATGAAATTCAAAATATCATGCAACGAAAATCTGCCGAAGCCAACTATTATGTCCGCGTTTCAAACAAGTGTATTCTTGTCTGCATGTCAGTTGAAAAAAAAAAAGGTATTCATTGACCAATCTATCAACTTAGCAATATCATGTCAACTAACGGAGTGGATGACTTGAATCACATGAGCGATAACTTCGGAGGTCATGTTAGCAGAGATTTTTTCAGATAGGATATGAAGCTCCCACATAGACCCCGCTCCATAGCCCCTCTCTCGCTCTAATTTAGTCAATTTCTGGCGTCCAGGGAGGAAACAACGTCGTTGTGGCGTGTCGCGCTCTTGCAACCCAAAAAGGGAAATCGTAACCACTACACGGCACCCAGCTGGATGGACACCGTCCACAGGGATTGAACTCACCAGTTATTCTGGCTAGCAATCGTTTGGGGGTTAGTTATAGTCACTGGCAGCTAAAGTGTGCTGATGTTTACCGGTGGAGGAGCGCTTGTGAGTGACTTTATATTTGTAATAGCTAAAGAGAAATTTCTCGCGGCTAACTCTATACTCTAATTTATGTGTGCGGTGCACTCAATCTCAACATCGGCTCCCAGGGGTAGTTGGTACACAGCTACACAGGTTCTAGCCTTCATAGTAAGTTAGCTTCAGATACAACCCAAGTTGAGCCCATATAGTAGATTCTTGCTCACCGGTTTGATGTCTTGGGTGAAAAACATGTCATAAGCTTCATTGAGGAGCGCGAAGTTGTCCATATTGGTGAGATAGATATTCATCTTGATAACATTCTCAATAGAACTGCCGGCTGCTTCAAGAATATTCTTGATATTGGAAAGCGCTTGTATCTGAGATTATGCGTTAACGCTGGCCTCTACATCACTCAAGGCAGTACTGACAGCCCTGTCTTTGACGGTTCCTTCAACAACGACGAGGCCCTGGCCAGGCTTGATTCCAATATTCCCAGAACAATATACTAATCCGTTGTATGTAACAGCAACTGAGAACTGCGGCAACGGAGCAGGTGCATTCGGCGCCGTGATGGGAGTAAATCGAGGGGCCATTGTTGATGTTTTTTATATATTACAAGAGTTTGTGATATTGTGGCAAAACACAAAACAAATCAGGATCACAAAGCTCTTTATTATAATCCTGCATTGGCCTCTACCAAGATAGGTTTCAAAAAAGCGGCAAAAATTACTATAAACAGTATTATTAAGCGACTAGTATGGGAAAGTCACCATCGTAATAGACCAAATCTCACAAACATCAACTTGTCAAAACTCAAATCGTAAAAAGCCAAACAACAAAAACAACCAAGATAAGAAGAGGCAAATTAACAAGCTCCTCCATAGCATCCAAGCATCGTGCCATATTTGTCGCCACCCACGCCAGCGATCTGGAGAATACTCAAGACGACATAGCCAACACCCTCGCCAGTGATCCCGCTTGATGCAATAGGATATAAAAATCTCTCGTGGGACTTGGGCCAAAATTTGCCCCATGTCGCTGCGAAAACTGACCCAATAGCAAGGGTGAGAACCGCTTGAGAAGAAGCAATGGTCATTGCCAGTCCCACTAGAGGCATATTAGGGATCCAGACGTGGTACTGCGTCAAGTTTGGCTTCTGCATTATGTATCGCTTCAGCATCACAACAGCAACACCCAGCACGGAGAAGACGATGCTGAAGATCCAACTGGACTGAGAAATGGGAAATTTAGGTGCCAGGATAGCTTCGGTGACCACTCGCCACGTCGTGACCGAGGGCAGAGCAAACTGGCACTGGGTGGCCGTGGCATCAATGATACATGGAAAGGCCTTAGCGAACAGGATGAAAATAGCTGGTGTCAGGAACACAGCAACCAGAGTACCTAGCACTTGTGCATGCCACTGAGCCCTTGCCGGAGTGCCTAGAAGGAAGCCGGTTCTGAAATCTTGGCAGAGTTCCCCTGCTTGACTCGCAGCACATGAAGACAAAGTTGCTCCAACGAGAACAGTCTTTGACCCAGTTGCAGAAATGGCTTTGTCGGCAGGGTTTCGTACAATTCCACCAGTGATGAATTGTGATCCTTTAGCGACAGTTCCAACAGGATTAAGACCACTGGCTCCAAAGACTTGGATAATGACTAAGGTCCAGATAAGTCCGAAGAATACATTGAGTAAGATCAAAGCTGGCGAGATACCATACAAATACTTGAATGCTATCATGGCCATAATGCACGACAGGAGAGTAATACTGGACCACTCCCACCATCTAACTTGATGCTCCTTGGGGACAGGATCAGGTATCTCATCTTCCAGGGTAGCAGCACGGTTCTCCGTGGTCCCTGACTCGTTGCTTGAAGCCGGATTTCTACCAGTCATATTGTTGATCTTTGCGCTGGCACTTCTAACGCCATATAAGGCCAATCTGCCGAAATTCTTGCCCTCGATAAGAAGAGTGGCCAAGGAGGTAGCAAGCATCATGAAGACGGCCGGCCACAAGATCCAGTATCGAGGCGAAGGACTGGTAACGAATTGGGTGTGAATAAAAGCATTGTAAGTGATCAGGTCAAGATTCTTGGGATCAAATGGAATTCCAATGGCTTGGCCGCTTGCGACGAGGGAAGGTCCGATAACTCCCCATGCCAGTACGCTGCCCAAGAGAAGCGACAAAGATGCATTCAGTTCAATAAGCATACCCATGCCAATAAGGGATGGAGACCACTGCCAGGATAACCAACCCCAGTTGACGGCTCGGATGATGGCGTGGCCACCCCATTTATAGATCCAGAAGAAAGGGTTCCAGGAGTAGAGAATACCCGGGGCATAGGACGTGACCACAGACCAGACAAGAGTAACACCGAAAGTCCACGAGATGGTTTTCAGGTTTTCCTTGGCCTTTGAAGGGTCGGCATTTGTGTGTAAGGCACGGATGGTGATAGCCGCCGCTGTTCCGAGAGGAAAACTAAGACTTAGCTGCCGGACCATTCTAAGAATGAACAGCCGGCGGAAGGGAACTACAATGCCCAGACCTAAGAGTCCAGAAGCCAGAGCTAGGCAGAGCAGCTTTCCGTAGTCGGACTGGGGAGATGGACTGAGAACACCCATCTGGTACATAGCTGGCACACCGCTGATGAACATGAAACCGACGCCGACGGTTCCCAGCGACGTGGCTTGGATGATGTTGTTCTCGTGGGGACCAAAGTCGCCTGATAGGAGGGGGATCTATTGAGTTGCGCGACTTAGCATTGATTCTTTGTTTCTTTCCATGCCAAAAAGTAGCGGATTGAACTGCTTACCTTTGACTTTCCGAGAAGCTCGCAGATACTGTAACCAAAGATGGCAGAAAAGAGGGTTGCGTCAGCTCCAAAGCCCGTTTTGAGCCCTTTAAGATTGAACAGTTAGGTAATGGTCTCGTCATAAATCTTGCTGGCTTCGCTTCTTACCGAGATAGATATTCGCGCAGGCAACCAAGGATCCTAGCACAGCACCCGTAAAGATAGCACGGACAGTGACGAGTCTGCGGCCATCATAGGCTGGCACGCCCGAAAGTGGCCGATAGAGGTCGTCCTCTTCGCTCTGGCCGAGAGCGATGCTGGCACCATCTGTGCCATTGATCGCCATGTCTTTATCGGATGCGTCGTCGCCTATGCACGCCTTGGCATCTTGACCAGGATGCTTTTCAGTGCTTGATACAGGCTCGGACATATTGGATCAATTGGAATTTGCACACTATTGCTTGGTTGAGTGACTCTTGGGGAATGTGATTGTTAATTCATAGAAAATAAAAGGCCTAATGATTGCATTTTAATAAATAAACTTGCATCCCTTGGTACGTATACCGGATGCATAGAACTATCGCTTATCCATTTCTATCACAAGGCTTCACTGCGTGGCATTGGCTAGTCTGGTCCGTTGATAATAACAAACCAGTGATGTCGAATCTGAGCCCTTAGGTATGAGATGGCGGCCAAGCTAAGGACTCTAGGTAGATATCTTGGTGGATCCGACTGCTAAATCCAGCTCTCCGGTCCGCATCTAGATAGAATTCAATGCAGCCTCGGTGCGGGGTATTAGAACGCGGGGTTAATAATCCTTACCACTGTTACTAACTTAGACACAAATGAGGTGGATCGCTTGGCAGGTACCGAATACCAACAAGGGATCAGAGCTAATTGTGCGACACCAGCGCACTACATATTTTCTAGATCGATCCTTGGATTAACCACCTACCAGTCGCAGCTACGATAACACAGATTATTATCATTAGAAAACTTGGTACCGTCACTTCCAGGCTTGTCAATAAATAAATCCAAATCAAATTGACCCTAGTTGGATTTGATTTGGATACGGACGACTCGATTTGAATTTGATTTGAATTCATTTGGGCACATTTGGATTTATTTGGATCTATTTGGATATTTCAATGGCCCCACTCTTCTCCCACGATGAA
>JAAVUC010000557.1:0-37564 GCA_014898925.1 Fusarium nelsonii
ATCTGACGCAGGGCTGGAAAACTCCGCGTACCAGATTGATGAAAGGGACTCGGTAGCTTATCCGTGTTGGGAAGACTTTGCGGTGCGTGAACAAGCTCGGATGAATCCCATCACGATGCATGGGTTGAGAGAGAAGACGATGAGCTTGAGCGTGGGCTATCGTTTGAGAAAGAATTCATATATAATATGCTCCAAAGTTCCTTCCAGAGATTCGAAACCAGAGCCATCTCAACTCAGCAACAGTTACATTCTTTCCACCTTTCTTTTCCTTTCAACGTTCGCTTCTATACCAAATCACCCTTTCGTTTTACAGCCTGAATTCCTTCATCATGCTTTACACATCTCTTCTCGTTGCTCTTGTTCCTTTGGCAGTGGCTGGTCCCATTGCTCCTCGAACTTACCCTCTGCCTGGTATCGGAGGCGGATCTTCTGGAGGTTCTGCTAGTGGCTCTGCCGATGGTTCTGCCGGTGCTGGAGGCTCCGGCTCCGGCTCCGGAGATTATACTACTCCCACCGCTGGCTCCGGAGACTGCTCTTCCTGTTCCGGCTCCGGCGGACTCCCTGGTCTTGGGGGCGGTGGCTCAGCTGGCGGACTCCCCAGCGCCCTTCCCACTGGACTCCTAGGCAAGTTCCCTGGTCTTGGAGGTGGTGATTCAACTGGCGGACTCCCTGCCCTTCCTACCGGTCTTCTCGGCAAGCTCCCTGGTCTCGGCGGCGGCTCTGGTGGTTCTGCTGGTGGTCTACTTCCTGGCATTGGAGGTGGTTCTGGTGGCTCTGCCGGCGGTCTGCTGCCTGGCATCGGAGGCGGTTCTGGCGGTTCTGCTGGCGGTCTGTTTCCTGGTCTCGGTGGTGGTGACTCCAGTGGTGGACTCCCCTCTCTTCCTACAGGCCTCCTGCCTGGTGGCAGTGGCGGTGGCTCCGGTTTGATCCCCGGACTCGGAGGTGACAGTGGAGATGACGCCGGAGATGCGTCGCCTACCACTCCCTCTCCCGAGCCTTCTTATACCCCCCCCTCTAGCTCTTCCGGCGCTGATGGCTCCGGTTCAGGAGCTTACCCCACCCCTGGAGGCTCTGCCGGAGGTTCTGCTGGTGGTTCTGCTGGTGGTTCTGCTGGTGGTTCTGCCGGAGGTTCTGCTGGTGGCTCTGCCGGAGGTTCTGCCGGAGGTTCTGCTGGTGGCTCTGCCGGAGGTTCTGCTGGTGGTTCTGCTGGTGGCTCTGCTGGTGGCTCTGCCGGAGGTTCTGCTGGTGGCTCTGCTGGTGGTTCTGCCGGAGGTTCTGCTGGCGGCTCTGCTGGCGGTTCCGCTGATGGTTCAGCTGGCGCCGATGGCTCTTCCGGAGGCGATTACGCTCTCCCCAGTGCCGCCGCTAAGCACGACTCTCGCGGCTTCTTTGATAGCTTCATGTCAGGAGGTTCATCCGGCTCATCGGACTCGGCGGCCTCATCCGGCTCTCCTTTCGGTAGTCTCTTGGGCTCCGGCGGCGCAGCCGGTGGCTCTACCATGAACGGCCTCGAGGGCGACTGCAAGGACGTAACTGTCATCTTCGCTCGCGGCACCACTGAGCCCGGTAACGTCGGCATGGCTGCCGGACCCCCTTTCTTCAGTGCCCTTGAGGAGAAGGTCGGCAAGGACAAGGTCGCCGTTCAGGGTGTTCCCTACGCTGCCGATGTTGCTGGTATCATGCAGATGGGTGACAAGGCCGGTACTGAGAAAATGTAAGTCAGACCAAACTCTTTGTAGGAGAAATACGATACTAACAGGAAATAGGACCGCCCTTGTTCAGCAGGCTGCTAAGAAGTGCCCTCAGACCAAGATCGTCATGTCTGGATACTCACAGGGTGCCATGCTGGTTCACAACGCCGCCAGGGCTCTTCCTGCTGATGTCACTGCCAAGGTCGCTGCTGTCGTCAACTTTGGCGACCCCTTCCAACGACAGGCCATCCAGGGTGTTTCCGCTGATCGTGTCAAGATCATCTGCCACGCTGGCGATGGTGTCTGCGCCGGTACTGCTGCCATCACTCCCGACCACCTTACCTACAGCAAGGATGCCGGTACCGCTGCTGCCTTTGTTGCCAGCAAGATCTAAATAATACAAAGGGGGTTCTGCATGAAGAAATTAGCATGAGATTATGAAAGGATTACCCGGAGCAGAGCTCTTGGGAGGTGAAGGGTGAAATTTTCTTATGACTTTGTCTATACCTTTTTAGCTACTACGTAGTGATTTATATACTGTTGCTTTGTTTGATCTTGATCTGTTTAATGCGTGATGCCGAGTTGGGTGCTGTTAAACGTAGTTTCTGCTTATTGATTGAAGTCGTCATTTTTGAGAAGATCAGAACATTCATGCCAACTTCAAGAACCCTTTCCGCAAGTAACATGTTGGCGAGGCATGTTGGGAATTTAAGAGAAGGCGGAACAAGCGATGACGATGTTAGAAACGAGTCTCAGGAATCAGCCCAAGAGCCTCATCAACTGGTTTGCCATCCAATAGCAGTATCCGAATGTCTTAGGTAGAACATGGCAAGAATATTGGTCTTGTGCTCAGCCCAAGTCTATGGGGTGTTGAAAGAATAATTGGAGCTGGAGTTGGAAGATAACAGTCTCGTGCCATTGGAAGCTAATACAGAGGCGAGGGTAAGGAAGGTCGTGCTGTCCGTTATGCAAAATCATGATCCAATGGATATATACTTCAATTGGTGTTGTGTCTTCAACAAAACCAGGGGATATGGTGTAGGGGTATCACGTTCGCTTTGCATTGTTTCGAATGCTTGCGAAAGGCCGGGGGTTCAAATCCCTCTGTCTCCAAACCTTTTGCAATTTGCGACAGCTCTCTTTTTAGCTAAGAAGTGGTCGTTGCAACTCTACTTTTAGCCTCGACAACCCTGGTAACTTAAGTACCTCGGTACTAGAACCAGGGCCTAATATTCTATGTATTCTCTACAAGCAATAACAATCTTTGTCTTACAACTCTTGTTGATATTCCGAAGCTTCCACCGATAATGATGACCAGAGACAACTCTGAATAATCCCATGAGTAACCGAAAACAACCGCATCAACTTAAATACCTAATCAGCATAAACTCAATTGCTCTTTTGTCAATGACAAGTCAGCCAAGAAGCAGCATGTGATATTTCTGCCAGGGGTGCTTGTGTCTGGGGGAATTTCTGTTTAGACACGTGCCGCTACCAGCAATGAATCATGTGTTACAAAGCTTGCATTCCTCGTTCTCTTTTCCCGATCGAATTCCCCATTAGCCTTTATCCTAACCGACTTTAGATTTTCGGGGCATTTCTTCCAGGTGGTGGATGGATGACATGAAGTTGTGATGTTTGTGATAGAAGAGGCTTGAGATCTCGTGAGCAGTGAAAACAAACGTGGCGGTTGGTTTCATACCTTGTCATGTCTTGAAATACGTAACTTGAATTGAATGTATCAACAGACTTGGTATTCTAGAACAGAAGATGGTGGCTAATTATTCCCGAGACTACCGTATCGACGTCATGTCCCCATTTGCATTGACAGTCTCCCCCACAGAGGAACTACTACGTACTATAGTGTAGTATTATGCCCCCGCGTTTTCCCCCAGAATATGGTAGAGAGGAAGAAGTACTAAGGCACTTTCACATGTCAGTCTGTCAGTCTGTCAGTAAGAGATGAAAATACTTACTTACTCTGCTAAGTAAGAACCAAGTATCCAATACCAAAACATGTCACGAGTCACGAGTCGTCATCCTACTCGGCTCTCAGTCCGAATTGAGCTTGGGATGATCAACAATCGAGCCTTGATTATGTATACTGTACCGTACCTACTTACCTACCTATTAAGTTACATACAATAGATGGCATTTGACTTTTTTTTTTCAACTCTCTTCTTTTATGACATTCGCAGCGTTGAAAAGCCAAAACTGTTTATTTCATTACTGTGCCTTTTCAACAACGCGACCGTTGTAACGGTATAATTGGTGTTACAGCTCAAACTCACGATAAGCATCTCACAACCCTGCTTCTATCCTTGTCCCATCACCGAGGGTGTTTGAGTCGTGTTGTTGCTGTCGTCTTTCATGTGAACGGCTGTCAATTTACCCGAAAACACTAACGACACCATGTGCTTGGATTTCAACTAGTTTTCCTTTGTCTGTTCTTCATCTTTTACTTACATATTCATTCATTCGCATTGCTCAAATAATACACATTCAGACTTGATCTGGTCAGTATGATAGATCACGTCTTAGGACGGCCTTCGGTCAAGTCTCGACGACTTCAAGTCCTCGCAGTCTTGACCTTTTGGTCTGCCTACTTAGTCAAGTAAGACTCCATACTCCAGTTCCTTTCTTTCACCAGTATACTAACATACTTAGGGGTCATAAGCATGGTCCTCCCGGTGCTCAGTTCTTCTCAAGGCTATTTTCCAAACGTCTTACAGCATGGCAAACAGTCGTGATAACCATGATCTACTTATACGCCGCCCGCAACTTCAGCACCCTCGTCGGCCTCGCTAGTCCAGAGCCCTTGGCCAACATGTACGATGCAACCTACTACCGAGCCACATGGGTCTTGACCGCGCTGGACGCTGGTTTCTGGACAGCCATGAAGATCAAGACAAAGTGGTTGCGCGACATGGCCAGCATCGTCTTCTCGCTCTTCTATCTTGTTGCTGCTGAAAAGGCGGACGAAAAAGTTCGAAAGGTCAGAGGCATGATTACGGTTGAGCATCTTCGTGTTTCTTGGAATAAGGGCACTTCACCGTATTTGAGTTTCTTCCAAGGACTTATGCGACCGCGTTTTATGCGATGGCCTCCGAGGCAAGTTCGAATCCCACGACCTGCCGATAGCGATTACAAAGAACCTGTTCTTGCGTGGTTGTACTACGATGGGCCTTTGTCAGATCTTGAGCGCCATGATAGAATAATTTTGGATATTCCGGGTGGCGGTTTCGTCGCTATGGATCCTCGCTGCAACGACGACAAGTTATTCTCATGGGCTGCCAAGTCAGGACTACCTATCCTCAGTCTCGACTACAAAAAGGCACCCGAGTTTCCATATCCATACGCGCTGAACGAGTGCTTCGACGTTTACAGGACCCTCGTCAACACCAAGGGACGATGTGTAGGCTTACCAGGCACAGAGGTTCCTCGAATCATCATCACGGGCGATAGTGCTGGAGGCAACCTCGTAGTCGCTGCGACTTTGATGATTATGGAAACAAGACATCCGGCGTTCCGCAGACCAGGACAAACAGACCTACCAGCTCCTGATGGCCTCGTCTGTTTCTACCCGGCGCTGGACATGAATATTGGTAACTGGATGACTGACGAACAAATGTCTCTCATCAAAGACCGCAAAATGAGGAAGACGAACCGCAGAATTATGCGACGGAAGAGCATGCAGTACAATGAGCTTGTGGGAACTCCTCACCACTCCGATGACGAAGAAGACGGATCACCGCCACCAGACACCAAACTGAACGGCAAGTTGAACGGCTTGACGACCAATGAAGCTCTTATTGCGGCTTCTCAAGGACCTAAAAGTCCACATCCCGAGTTCTCACACGTTGGACCTCGATCTCTGAGTTCCCCTAAGGAAACTCTAGAAGCCAACGGAAAGGACCCATCTCACCTGGTCGAACCGATGAAGACGCGACTCGCTACTTCATCAATGATCTCTTACTTCAATGATCGGGTTCTCACACCAGAAATGATGCGAGCCATGATCATTTTATATATCGGCGCACACAACCGACCTGACTTCAGCCAAGATTACCTCCTCAGTCCTGTCCTAGCACCTGAAGCTTTGCTGGTTGAGTTCCCCAAGACATATTTCATGACAGGAGAACGAGACCCTCTGGTTGATGACACAGTTATCTTTGCGGGAAGACTTCGTCGCGCTAAAGAAGCTGCGTTTGTACAGGATGGAAGTAACGGAGCAGAGTTCAACGACCGGGATGCCGCGGAAGTCATGCTGATCCCGGGCACATCCCACGGTTTTATGCAGTTCCCAACTGTCTATCCTCCTGCTTGGAGACACTTTGAACGATGCGTCGATTGGTTCGACCAGCTATTCGAGCACGCACATGTCATGCGCGTACGCAAAGACAGACAAGCCAGAGCTGCAAAGTCACAAACCAACGGCTTCGGCGTCAACGGCGACGGAAGACATCACATGCGTACTGAATCTAGCGGTGAAGAGGATAAGCCGCTAGAAATCAGCATGACAAAGATGAACCAGCGACGAAGTTCCAACCAAGCTTCGCCGCCTTTACAGAAGCAGGACTCTATAACATCAGAGTTTGATGATAGCAGAAGCGGAGACACAACACCACGAGCGCCTACGAATGGATATTTCTCAGTGAATGGCGATAAGAATGCCAAAAATGCGTCTCGACGGAAGAGCGTGGGGTTGGGTAAGAGCAAGAATAGAAACAGGTCTCTTGTCAAGCTCAAGAGCTCTGATGATCTTCTTGGTCGGCGTATGCAGGGTCTTGCGAGTGGATTGACGGGGATGGTGGATGACGACGATTGATCGAGCGGAAGCGACGGGATCTTGCATGGTCGGGGTATTTACTGCATGATGATTAAGGATTTCTGATACAGCGAGATGATATGCATTGTTCGGATAAAGGATGCATAAGGTGAGATGGAGCATGCATATACTGGCGAAGGCACATATGTTTGTATAGTTGGATTTATGAAGATATGATGACTGTTTGTAGATACACAAAGGACACCCTTTTTAGATCGTTTAGCACAATTGGCAAGTTTATGTTCATGTAGCTGAGCTTGCGAAGAATTAACCATTGAAGCGCTGAAATCCATGAGTCTTCTAGAAAACCGAAAGTAGAGTCATGGTAGACGAGCCAAGACTTGATGGGTGTGGGTGTCAGGACCCAGCCCAACGGACCGTTGCGCTGTGGGCCAGGATAAGTTAAGTGGTGTCGATATTGGCGTAAAGGTGCATCGATGTCATTCTTGGAGGGAAATACACTGTCATTGCTTATTCAATATCGTTGCAGATTTATTCAGCCACCCTTATGCTGACCGACATTCCTGGCTTTCAACAATGCAATTCAAGGTATGAATACTCCGTACAAAACGCCCGTTGAAGCAGTGACTTACGGACAGCGACCGAGAGACGTAAATCATACGGACACAAAGCGCGGGAATAGATAGATACTAGGGCGAACATGGCAGGGCATAAAAGGGGGCAGACGGACCGTGTTTGCGTCAGAGCTCTCCTCAGTTTCTCGGTGAGCAAAACACGCAACTCATAATGGGCAAATAAGCGGGAGCTGGGCCGATTGGACGACATTCATGGATCCCTGACGGCCTTTCAATCCGGGGAGTCTTTAGCTGAGCTGAGCTGGGGATGACACGCCACTTGAATCGGGTCATCACCTCACGGAGAAACCGGACAGGCTTCATGGATCTTAGTAATACTCGAGAGTCGTTTTGGGGGATGATACGTGTTGTTTGAGGAGAGTTTTGTTGATCCTTGGGTGTATATTCGTAATGTGTGCCGCTGGCTTATGATGGGTCTAGATGGCCTCATGTGGAAGGATGTCATGTACATGTTATGAGCATAGTGGGTAATGGCAGGATGAATAATCTCAGCCATTTGCATGATACATACCGAGGCATTTCGGAGTCACTTTTGTAGCACTCATGCATTCTTTTCAGTGAGAGATATACTTGACGCTCGGATGAAAAGCTATCTGTAATAGTATCCGTAAACCTTTAGTAGGTCCTGTACTGTACTGTACGGAAGACGGCCGGGGTTGTGGGTCTTGATGCCC
The DNA here is from genome assembly GCA_014898925.1 of Fusarium nelsonii. Classification (NCBI taxonomy): domain Eukaryota; kingdom Fungi; phylum Ascomycota; class Sordariomycetes; order Hypocreales; family Nectriaceae; genus Fusarium; species Fusarium nelsonii. The sequence goes on from JAAVUC010000557.1 coordinate 7,790, forward strand.
GTTTTGCCGGCTGGCAACCTCCGTGATTGGGCCGCACCTGTTGGCCGGGCTGCCGTCCGACATTTCCCATTCATTCAGCCCTGTAAACATTGATAAAACAGAGCACAGGGTACGGTAAATAAGTATCATCAGCCAAAAAGGAAAGTCTAAGACCATTTGAATCTAGCTGTATTTGAATTTGTCCAAAGATTCGGAAGCCTCAATCACCCAGAGCTATTACCTTGATGCCCAAGAGCAAGGATATACCTATGCTGCAAATCATCCAGAACGTCAACCAACGATGGCACTCATGATAGTCCATAAAAGTGTCAGGTTCTCGACAAGGCGACAAAATGGGGGCATAGCAAATAATAACATGAGACACAAGATGCAAATGTGACCACAAGAGCAAACTTTGGGGGTTCAAGCGTCCACACGATCAAGGCGTTCTCCTCAACAGAACACGATAGAAAGAAAGAAAGAAAGAAAGAAAGCTGAGGCAAAGGAGTAATAGCATCCATCTACAGCAACCAGTGCACACCGACTTTACCTGGGGAAATGCCATCATAAACCATGCAACATTATAGTTGTGCATCGTTACAGACGAAACTCAGCGAATAGGATTAGGTTCCCGTACCTGCACCCCAAAGGAACAAGGGTCCTGTACCGCGTCTGATCCGATACGATTGCTTCATCTGATTTCTCCCCAAGCAGAAAAAGACCACAGTCTAACAATTCTACCCCTTTTGCTGGTGCTAGGAATACTATGATTTTTGGGAGGCAATGACATAAACATCAGATGCTTTTCTCCTCCTAAACCCCAACGTCATCCCTGCCCGGATTCCAGAACCCGATAACCGCGTGTTTTTCTAAAGGGAATGCTTTTTCTTGCGGCTTCATGGGCAACTGAAACGAGACGCGTACCTGACCGAGTTACCCGAAAGAGTAAAAAGGGGGTCGTTTGGGGCCACGCAAGGTGAAGTAAATGAAGTAAGGTGAGCTGACCTGGCCTGACTTGACTTGACCTGAGAGGGAGGAGGACAGAACCCCAAAGTTGCGGGTTTTCTTGTTACTCACTAGGTCAGGGAAACACGAATATTACCACTCATTTCCTCATTCAGACACAAAACGTGAGGCCGCCCGTATACGAAACCTGACGAATAAAACATGATACTCTCAAAGAGATGTAGCAAATTTGGTAAGGAAATATATGAGGGATATACAGAAGAACCAATCCTAGAGACAGAAAGGTAGGTACTTGTGTCGGTGTAAGTCAAAATAGCTAGCATAGAGTATCACCGAGAAAAGACAAGGGACATCGTAATCGTCATCATCATCATGCTCTGCGACGAAAACAAAAGCACAGACAAAGGGAGCCAGTAGTGTATAACTAAAAAAAAAAGGAGAAAGCGGGTTTTATTCGGTTGGTATAGGTCATGTAGTTTTCAGGTATCTTTTGCGTGTGTATCTGGTGGGTAAAAGAGAGGTACTGTACAGCATATAATACGTCTCTTTCGGGATGGAATGGAATGGCCTAACTAGGTCGGTCAGGTAAGGAACAGGGCTGTGCTTTGTTTTCAAGCTCACGCCTCAGTTGAGTTGAGCTCTCTCATACAGCTCAGAATCAGGTACCGTACAGGCCTCAGTCAATCAATGTATGGATGGATATCCATTCATCTTATGCAACCCCCGTGCCGAATTTCCCTGCTCCTATTTTGGAGGCATTTATTTATTCACGTCCTTTTGAGAGAATGATTTAAAAAGTCGGTGGCTCTGCCTTTGGACAAGGTCTTTTGATTTCCTCTTGATTTCACTTGTATCACTTTTTTACCACCTGTCACCCATACTCAACTTGACTTATATCACCAAGTCTTTTGGAGTTATCCCTCTGTCTGTATCATAGTTACCTCTACATTACATCGTGTATTACACGTCCTTTCTCCCCTCATATTGCCGACCTTTCCGCTTTACCCCTCCACTGAAGCTCTTCCTCTTTGCTACTAAGCCAAAACGTTCCATCTGCGGCGTGCCGTCATTGCCAGGAGAGTAACCAACTAGAGAAGCCATATTCATCTCCAACGCGCCACAAAAAAAAAAACAACAGCAACACACACGAAAAAACCGGCTGCTCCCGTTTTGTTTCCATTTTTGGCCTATCACATCCAAACCTTCTTGGTGGTTTTGACACTACCTAAACTATCATAATAACTACAAAAAGAGAGCTTACCCCTCCTTCATCATGAGTCTTGCTCAGCATTCTGGAAGTGAGGCTGCTTCGCCTGTTCCCATCATTGAAACAGACGAGCAAGGAAATCCTGTAAAGTCAAGTAAAACAAGCGGATATTTCTCCTCTTCAAAACCTCATACTTCTTCTTCACTTGTTGATGACATGGCTCACCTCTCTGTTGTCGGCGGTGCTCACCGCGGAGACGACTCTGATGCTGCATCTGTTCGCTCTACCAGCTCCCGGGCGTCTCGGAAGCCTCAGATGAAGCTGTCCAGCTACGAGGATGGGTTCGCTACCAGCGTCTACGGCTCTCGCTTTGCGGGCATGGACCTTCCCAGGCATCATATGCCAGAGAATGAGATGCCCCGCGACATTGCCTACCGTATGATCAAGGACGATCTCAGTCTCGACAACAACCCCATGCTCAAGTAAGTTATGACGCTTCATATACGAAATCAGCTGTGCTAATTATTATTTTCAGTCTGGCTTCTTTCGTCACTACTTACATGGTACGTACAACAACTAACTAATTCCTTGACCTTTCTGGTTCCGGCCAAGTTCACGTCCTGCCAAGCCATCGATCTGATCCGCGCCCGCCAGCGGAGACGGAACCATTTCTTGGCTCTGGAGATCATGACAGGACGCTACGACGCCAGCCCATGCACTAAACTGCCCCACCAAAACTCCTCTGAATAGCTTCACTAACACCCACTCAGGAAGATGAAGCCGAGAAGCTCATGGCTGAGTCATTCTCCAAGAACTTCATCGATTACGAGGAGTACCCTCAATCCGCTGATATCCAGAACCGCTGCGTCAACATGATCGGTGATCTGTTCCACGCACCCCCTGGTTCTTCAGTCGGTACATCCACCGTCGGCTCATCAGAAGCCATCATGCTCGCTGTTCTCGCCATGAAGAGGCGCTGGAAGAACCGTAGAATCGCTGAGGGTAAGAGCACAGAGCATCCCAACATCGTCATGTCCTCTGCTGTCCAGGTCTGCTGGGAAAAGGCTACTCGCTACTTTGAGATCGACGAGAAGCTCGTTTACTGCACGCCTGATCGATTTGTCATGGATCCCGAAGAGGCTGTTGGTCTGTGCGACGAGAACACCATTGGTATGTGTGCTATTCTCGGAACTACTTATACTGGTGAGTATGAGGATATCAAGGCCATGAACGACCTTCTTGTCGAGCGTGACCTTGACGTCCCAATTCACGTCGATGCTGCTAGCGGTGGTTTCGTGGCTCCTTTCGTCGTCCCTGACCTAGAATGGGATTTCCGGTGTGAAAAGGTCGTCTCTATTAACGTCTCTGGCCACAAGTACGGTCTTGTCTATCCCGGTGTTGGTTGGGTCATCTGGCGATCTCCCGAGTATCTCCCCCAAGAACTCGTCTTCAACATCAACTATCTCGGCGCCGACCAATCCTCTTTCACCCTCAACTTCTCCAAGGGTGCATCACAGGTCATCGGCCAATACTATCAGCTCATTCGTCTCGGCAAGCACGGTTACCGCGCTATCATGAGCAACCTCACCCGTACTGCAGACTACTTGACAGAAACCCTCGAGAACCTAGGCTTTGTCATCATGTCAGAACGATCAGGCGCCGGTCTCCCCCTTGTTGCCTTCCGCTTCAAGACTGTCGAGGAAGGCGGCGATCCTGATCGTTACTACGACGAGTTTGCCCTTGCTCACCACCTGCGTTCTCGAGGTTGGGTTGTTCCCGCTTACACCATGGCTCCCAACTCTGGGGTTAAGATGCTGCGTGTTGTTGTGCGAGAGGACTTTACAAAGAGTCGATGTGACCAGCTCATCTGCGATGTCAAGCTGTGTCACGGTCTTCTCAAGGAGACCGATCAGGAGTCGATAAAGAAGCGTGAGGAGTACATCAAGAACCACATTGTTGCTATGGGCCGTGGAAAGCACGCACACCCCGTTTACCAGGTAAGCCATCACTGTCCTTAGAAATAACTATCCCATGACTAACGGTTTCTAGGGCGAGCAACATTCTCTCCAGGGCAAGCATGGCAAGACACATGCTATTTGCTAAACTAACATAGAAGGGATGGGTTATTTATGAAGGCTTTGGCGTTGAGCGCTATAATGAAGCGTGCTATGTATATGAATGAGCCATGTATCCATTTTGAATAAGACCACATTACTTCCAAGAAACCATAACAACCCCGCTTAAACGTGTGAAATTATCATACGGGAGCGTCCGACGTGCTTGTGATCTCAGACATTTGGTAGAGTGATACTTGAAATAATCCAACCTTTACCCCAAGCCTATGTCAAAGTCTCATTTCCGGTGACGCCTGTAGCATGTCGATGAAGATTTTCGAACTCCGATACAAACGTAAATCAGTATATGGTATCTAGCCTTTTATCTAGCTCCGCTCTCTACTCATCATAAATCTACTTTTAACCTTGTAATCATAAGCACCATATAACCCTGCGATTAAACATATACACACTCTCTTATCGAGTAGCAGCAATAGCAGCCTCCACAATATCCAATCCCTGGTTAATCTCCTCCTCCGTCACAGTCAAACTGGGCACGAATCGCAATGTGTTGACACCAGCAGTGATGATAAGCAGCCCACGCTCACGAGCAGCCTTGACAATAGGTGAAGGATCCTGGGACAGCTGCAGACCGAGAATCAAACCTCGACCACGGACCTCCTTAACAAGGTCGGGGTATTGATCTTGCAACTTGGCGAAGCGCTTCTTGAAGATTTCTGACTTGGCGCGCACGTCGGCTTGGAGCTGCTTGTCGGAGAGACGGCCGACGATGTAGTGAGCCAATCGACAGGCGAGAGGGTTTCCGCCAAAGGTGGTGCCGTGGTCGCCGACTTTCATCTTATCAGCGACATCCTGTGTCACTAGCACAGCGCCGATGGGGAATCCGTTGCCGAGAGCCTTTGCTGTGGTGAGGATATCAGGGTGGGCCTCCTTGGGCAAGTTGCCGTGAGCCCAGAATGTGCCTGTACGACCGAGACCGGACTGGATCTCGTCGTAGATGAGAATGGAGCCAACCTCACGGCATCGTTTGGCGAGCGCAACGAGGAACTCCTCGGTCGCGGGAGTAACACCACCCTCGCCCTGGATAGGCTCCACGATAACACCACACGTCTTCTCAGTAACCAGTGCATCGATGCCTGAAATATCGTTGTAATCGCCGGTCTTGAAACCAGGGAGCATAGGCGCAAAGGGCTTCTGGTACTTGGGGTTCGGGGTCGCGGACAAGCTGCCCATGGTTCGGCCGTGGAAACCATTGTTGAAGGAGACGATCTCGACCTTTTCGCCCGAGGGGTCGACGATCTTACCAGCCTTGCGGGCGAACTTGATAGCGGCCTCATTGGCTTCGGAACCGGAGTTACAGACGAATACCGAGGCGGCGTTGTGCATGGCACCAGACTCAAGAGTCTTTTCGACGAGGAGCTTCGATAGGGCGCCGGTCCAAGGGTTGTAGTAGAGGTTAGAGGCGTGAACGAGGGTTTGAGCCTGCAATTGATTATATTAGCAAAATCCATTGCTATACCTGGTGCGCATAAAGAACTCACCTGCTCAGTCATGATACGAGTAAACTCAGGATCGCAGTGCCCAAGGCCATTGACAGCGATACCAGCAGTGAAATCAAGGAACTTGCGATCCTCCGCATCCCAGAGCCACGAACCCTTTCCCTTGACAAACACAGGAGGAGGACGAGCATATGTAGCAACCATATAAGGCGCATGCTCGTTCACCATAGCAGCGCTCTTGGAGTCGGACGCGACATCGGCATTCGGCAACGAAGCAAGGCATCGACGAGCGATTCGGGGACGGGCGACGGCGCAGGAGCTGGCCAATCGGGCTCGGAGGGGAAGTCGCATAGCCGTTGTGATTATGGACTTTTCAATTCTATTAGTTATAAGCAGAAAAAAAAAAAGACAAGGAGGAAGAAACAAGATTTGCAGGATGGATTGGGTTGTATTGGTCTGGAGGGGTTCGTTCAACGAGAGAATATTTGTGGCTTTATCTTATCAATCGCCTCCGCTATCGCAGGTCAATTTGTGACGCTAGTAACTTTATTTGCGCGAGGTTACTCACTTTGGGAGCCACTTTGAGCTGCCATGACAAGGAAGGGTCTCGATTATGGAGACACTTTTGAGTCAGGGTATGGAATCATTATGATGCGGCCTTCTTTTATCCCTGCTACATAGTGAATCTCAGATCATCTAAAATGCGCCCTGGCCTCGACATCTGCAATCTTCCTGATCAACACGTTCTACTGACTCACGGCGCAAATAGTCAACATGGACTGTTGGGAGAAGTCAAGTCATGACAAAGACTCAAATTTATTGGTAAACATCAAGTAATGCGAAACTCGGCAATTGTGAAAGTATGTTTCCAATAGTCACAGATAACTATTTCCCCAGAAGATACAATATCAATATTGCATTTAGCGCCCAAAAGCTGACTCCATAATACTGCATATTCGCATCTTACTCTAAACACCCCAATTGCATGATAACGAGACCGAGAGCCCGGAAATCCCAACCTATGTATACAAACCAGCCAAAGGAATTGCTAGCATGAGCGCCATACCATAGTCCTTCGCACACCACTAGACCTTAGAAAGGTCGACATTTCACTTCAAACGTACAAAATGCTATACACTTCTCGAATCGCTTTAAACTGCACTGTAACCACCTCGGCTGCCCGTACCCTGAACAGTGTTCAGGATGCGACGAATAAAGTCCTTGAGGAGGTAAGGAATGTCGCGAATAGTGTCGCTGTGGGGGAGAAGATCCCATCCTCGAGCGCCGTAGCGAGTGAAGTTGATCCAGGACGAGAAAATGAGGTAACCAGCAATGAGCAGGAAAGCGCTACATAAATTAGCAAACGTTGCGAAAGTCAATGATTAATGTACTCACATGAGGATGAACCAAGTGAAAAATCCCCAGTGGGAACTGGTGCTGTCTCCATCATCGTCGCTGCCACCACCGCTCTCCTCGCGCTTTTCGCAAGCATGCTTGGTGTACCATGTCAAGCGCAAAATTCTAGCACTCTTCTCATTCTCAAAGCCATCCCAGATGAGAGATGCGTTGTCATGCTTGAGCTGGTGCTCAAGAGTAGATTCGCCCTCGTCCTTGTCATCACCATTCTCCTTTTTATCGTCGTCCTTCTTGTCGTCTGCTCGCTTCTCATACTTCTCTTCAGAGACCCACTCGCCTTCTGTTCCTTCTCTATCAGGGTCGCAAAGGAATTCGACGATGGCCTTTTGGTCGGTCTTCTCCTTGGAAGGGCCTTCTAGAGGATCCTTGCCTCCTGTGAGAACAAGTCGCAAGCCCTCCTTCTTCTTATCCGAGTTTGACTCGGCCGTGCTGAGTCTTGTAGGGGTCCATTCGAATCGTGACCCACCAGCGTTTTCGAGATTTCCTGCGATCGCAACGATGTTCGTAACTTCATCAGTCTCTTTCTTGTCCTCGCCAGTCTTGAGAAGGTGTGTTATGGCGCAAACTAAAGCTTGTCAGTCAAAGTTTCACGGTGTTGGTGGATCCTGGACGTACCTCGAGTGCCGTTCGGGCATTCTGTAGATTTCTTGCCTCCGCTCTTCTTCAACGGTTTGCAAATGTCCAATGTATAAGTTGTGTTATAGTGTTCGGGCGGGTTGGGCCTGTATCGCGTTGTCACAACTGAATGCGGTCCACCAAGCTTGGAGAGATCGAATGTGTGTCCATCAGCGCGAATCTTTCCGCAGTCGAGGTTCTCTGCAGCGAAGACTGGTGCAGCCAGCAGAGGCAGTAGAAATGCCAATAGATCCGGTCGATACATCGAGAAGACCTTGACAGAACAAGAGGGAAGCCGAGATAGGGATAGACGTTAGGCGATGATACCGGCACGGCGGGATTGCAGATGGGAAAAAGGGATTTGTTGGAAAGTGGTTGTTTTGCTTGAACGAATGTACGAACGAAAAGGCTGAACCGGATATATGCTCTTGCGCGCGCCTTGTAATAGAAGCTGCGTGATGAAATGGTCACGTTGCCTTGAGCTACAGTATCGCGGATTTACCCAGGTAGCGTCAACGATTGGATGAGGTAACCTAAGAAGCTCCTGTTGTCTTGGCGGTTGTGTCATTCCGCGTCGCAAGGTATTTGCACGTGACAGCTCACGTACCATCCCAAGCCGCACCACTCTAACGTTAAAGCGTTGACTATGACAGCCAAAAATTACTCCTATCCAAATGCGTTTCTTCACGTAGTTTTCGATACGCGTACACATCGCAGAAGGCAATCTCGAACGAATTTCTTTACTCCATTTGCTCCGTTGCGTGCCTGTAACATCACGCAGGGCCGAACTACCTATAGCTGTATTATCCAATAATAAAGGAACATGGGCACTTTTAGCAGCTATACAGCCATGACAAAAACCCTGACCTGATGTGAACGCTTCCCGTGGGGTATAAATCTGCCCAAACTCATAAACCATACGAAAAAGAAAGAAAAATGACGAATCATCCTGAACTCCGAAACACTAAAACCATCCCAGTTGTCTGCCGTGACATTAACTCTTTCCATCATCTTTCAAGTCCCTCTTGGACATCACATCCCCTGAGGACCGCCCATCATGCCGTTCATTCCCTGCATCTGCTGTTGCATTTGTTGCTGTTGCTGCATATGCTGCTGCTGCATTTGCTGCTGTTGCATCTGCTGTTGCTGCATCTGCTGTTGTTGCATTTGCTGCATTTGTTGCTGCTGCTGCTGTTGATGGATCATCATTTGTTGCTGCTGCTGTTGTTGCTGCTGCCTGCGTTGCATGTTTTGCTGGAATACGGCTGAGGCTTGGCTCAAGCTTGCCGTCTTCATCTTTGCAAGCAGGTCGGGCGGGATTTTGTCAGGAGAGCCGTGCTTACCGACTGCCTGCGATACCATCCTCTGATAAATGAGCCTAGCATGCTGCTGCATTTGAGCCTGGAGATTTCCTTGTTGTGCCATTTGACCCATCTGGTGTTGAGACTGCTGCTGCTGCTGCTGCTGCTGCTGCTGCTGCTGCTGCTGCTGCTGCTGCTGTTGTTGTTGCTGAGCCTGCTGCTGGGCCTGTTGTTGCTGCATTGCTTGGAAAGCTTGCATGTTCATGTTGTTTCCATTCATCATCTGCTCACTAACTTGGCGTTGCATAGGACTATTGCCCATCTGCCCATTCATCTGGTTCAGACGCATCATTTGCTGTAACTGTGCCTGCATTTGCTGCGGGAACTGTCGCATCTGGTTGCCCGACATATTCTGCATTTGTTGAGCATACTGTGCGGCAAGCTGCTGCTGTTGCTGCTGTTGCTGAGGACTTACCATGTTGCCCTGCTGCTGCTGTTGCTGCTGAGCCATCAGTTGCCTCTGCATCAGCTGCATCATGTGCTGTTGCTGTTGCGGGCTCATCTGACTCATGTTACCATTGTTAATGCTGTTTTGCATCGCTGCCAGCTGCTGCTGTTGCTGAAGAGCACGCTGCTGTGCCAGTTGTGCGGCAAATTGTGGGTTTGGCTGGTTCATGCCCTGGTTGTTCATCATCATGCCTTGGCCAGGTTGCGAGTTTTGTGCCATCATAGCTGGTGGAGGGCTGACCTGCGTCATGCGAGGAGTGGCTGCCATGGCAGGCCTGTTGATGGGCGTGCCCTGGGCCATGTTAGGCGTTGAATGAGGCATTCTTGGGGTACCAGAAGGGTGGCTCTGTTGGCTGCCCCTTGAAGACATGTTATGAGCCATAGGTACAGACATAGCGGCTGGGTTCTGAACGACAGAAGATGGTCGTGGAGGGCTGTTTGCCATGCCTGAATTCGTCTGTTGCATAGGAACGCTTCCGACCATTGGAGATGACATGTGTTGAGGTGTACCTTGCCGAGCCACTGGAGAAGACGCTGGTGGTTGTGAGATTTGAGCCTGGAAACGAGGCTGCGCTTGTGATGGCATATTATTCGCCATCTGAGGGGTTCCCACAGCTGCATTGTTGACCCCATTCGCGATAGCATTGTTCTGTGGATGAGCGTGTTGCTGCTGATTACCATTAAGCCTTTGTCCATTTTGGTTCGCCTGACTGTTCTGGTTCGCGGCTTGCGCACGAGCTTGTTGTGCTTGTGCTTGTGCCTGCGCCTGCGCCTGCGCCTGGGCTTGGGCTTGGGCTTGAGCTTGAGCTTGAGCCTGTCGTTGCTGCTCAGCCTGTCGTATCGAATTCTCTCTAGCTGCAGCCTCTCGGCGATTTCGGTCTTCCTGTGCCTGCTTCTGAGCGTTTTGGACAGCCTCTTGCTGCATTTGCACTCTCTGTTGCTGCAGTTTTCGGTCCGCTTCTTGCTGCTTGAGCTTCTCTTGCTCCCGCTTCTCATTATGCTGGGCTCTAATCTCGTCAAGAACTTTGAAGCGCTCGAATCTTGGCTCGAATGTTGATGCACCATTTGAAGCATCCACGTCTGCCGTACCACCGTTCTGGGCCCCGTTTGCACTGGGTGCCCGCGGATCCGCAACAAGCATAAACCGCTCTGTATCTGCAGCCTGAGCTTCGTCCGCGGCCATCTCGGCACGAGTTCGCTTGCGTGTCTTGGGTTGTGGGGGAGGTTGTGAGTGCTTGGGATGGCTCATTGCCTCGAGAAGAATAATATTTTCTTCTATTGTCTTTGTGGGCTCAAGCACCAAGGGCGCATTTGTGGCCAACAAAATCTGACCTTCTGCCTCGTGAATATTGCTACCGTCAAGTTCTGTCTTTTCACGCTTCTGGCGTTTTGCTGGCGGTGGCATGCTGGTCGCCGTCGGTGTTGGCGGTATTAGAGACATAGGTGTCGAAGGAGGTTGGCCTGATACGTCGTTCGTCCCTTGTGGGGTGGAAGCTTTTATAAATAAGTCCACCTGCAAACTTTCGGGCGTCGGATGGAGAACGACAGTAAAGACACGCGGCTTTTTAGCCTTTTCCTTTTGCTCATCAGGGACAGGCACAGGAGACTGCTCCTTTGCTGCAGCATTACCTTCTTTTGATTTCCCGTCCGCATTGGACAGAGTTTCTTGAGGAAAAGGAACATTGGGGGATGGCGTAAGACATTGGTTATAGTTGTGAATGGATGATAGCACCATGGATCCCTTTGTTGATATAGGTTTCGCAACATCTTTGACTTGGGTAAGAGATTTGTGGTCATGGATTTGAACGATTAGGCATCCATCATAAAATGGCACGCCGGCATCGTTCAAGTAAGGAAGAAGGTCATGTGGAAGTGTCCGAGCTCTGACGTGGTCGAGGAATATTTTCATAGGTGACTTGTATGGAAACATGCCATCCTGGTTGTCGAATCGGAAATGGGTGGGATGCATATGAACGATTAGGGACGGAGGTCGACCGGCGAACTTGTTCAGAATATAGGAATCTGTGACGACTTCACATCGTTAGCGCGCAAGCGACAAATGATATGCCAAACATAAACGTACCATATGGTCGAGGTTCCGTGTCGTGGGGTATTTGATCCGCTGTCAGAGACGCAGACCGTAGACCAGCACTATTCCTAGAGTGCCGACCCTGCAGCTGCGATGCTGTTTCTCGTCGAGCTCGGTTGACAGGTCGAACGGATGATGCGGTGATAGCTCTGTCGCTGGCCGAATGCGGCGGCTGCTTCGCACTCGGCGGTGGCTTCTTGGCAGACATTAATGGCGATGGTGATGATTTCGATGGTGTTGTCGCGCCATTTGTCTGGATCCCAGGAGGGATAGGGCGCTTCACTTTGTTGGCGACATTTTGCTGAACGATGGGTCCGGCGGGCGCCATCCTGACGAAGTCGCGCTGCGCCGCGGGGGGCTAGCGATGATGACGGTATCTCGGCCGCCTTTATCACCTCAACGTTGTTTCGATGATTATTCAATGCGAAAACATTGATGTTCCAATCGCAACGGCACAATGCCGGGTTCAAAGTCGAGTTCGATGAATCGGATTCGTCGCACGTCGGCTGAGTGATGCGGAGTTGGCTGTGATGATCGCGAATTGGGAACGCGAGTCTTTCAAGGAGGCGCAAGTCAAATATATTGAATATGATTCATGAGTGCAGCAAGTATTAAGATAGAGTCCACTATACCCCTGAGGATTCTGTTGCGCTGCCTTGAGAGTTGGATATTATTCGATGATGTTGCACACCTGGTCGCCGTATCACGGGTGGTTTCCCTGGGGTGATGTTGGTTGGATTACGGAGGAGATCGGGTCACGTGTGTTAGAGCATGGGCCAGAGAACAGCAACATTTCCAGGAGGAAAGTTTGGTGGGAAACCAAAATCCAACAAAAAAAAAAGTTGAATAGAAAATAGAATTGAATTTAATCAGAAAACACGCGTGTTCGTGTCTGTAAAAGCCCTTACGCATATACTAAAACTCGACAAATGGTTCATGGTATCTCGTGCTATGTCGCAAGACGCGTTGGTCTTACTCACGTCCCTGAACTCGACGCGCCCAATCATCGTTTAGCCTCATACTATCAACAACCACAACTCCACGTCCCCGTCCAACTCTCTCGGGTCTCTGCCACCATTCTTTCTTCTTACTAGATCTCTCAGCCTCAGATTCACTATCTGCCAAACCTCCAGAACCACCATCTGCACCAACAACCAGGATGACGTCATGTCGGAGCCAGGTCTGGAGGGTCGTGATGATGCTGCCATCTTGGCCAGAAAGAGCTTTCTGGAGATAGATGACTTCTGGCTGGAGGTGTCGTAAGATATGAACATGGCCGTTGGGTGTAGTGAAAGGGAGAACCATGGTTTCCTTTTCAACCAGACCTAAAGCCTGCGAATAGATTGAATTGAAGGCAGGGCTTGCGGACTCGCTAATATTTGTTAGTATATCATGGGTTTTCAAAGCATGAAAAGCATACAGCTGGTTCTTTGACTCTTCGGCAGGAGTTTGAACTTGATCGTGTCCGATGTTAGAAAACGAAGAGCTTAGTGAAGTTGGCGGAAGGTTACTATTAGCAGTATCCAAGGTAGGTTCCTTCAAACCAGGAGCGTAGATCAGAACGAATAGCTTGACCTTGGAATAATCGATATGTCGAGGGATGTGGGAGAGGATAGACTGATATACGTCAGAGAAATAGACACAAACAATCGGGCATGTTGACTTACAGCGTGCTCATGGTAAGCATCCTCCTCTTCAGGCACGGCGCCAGTCTCGGCAGACACCACAATCGCAACCGTCTTGCGTCGCCTACTGCCGCCGACTAGTGGGGAAGACGTATCGGCGGGCGCTCGTTCATTCTTAGCATCTGCTTCCTCTTGCCAGGGATTGGTATCGTCAAAGGGGCTCTTGTCCTCCTCGCGAATGGAAGCTAAAGCCTTGCCCATAGCTGCACTCGCAGCTGCGACACCAGCCGCCACAGTCTTACCTGTCGAATCAAAGAACTGCTGCGGGCTCGGTGTTCGTCGCAGAGCACCAGACACGCGCGAACCCCAGCCTCCGCCGTTCGCTTCTTCCTCCGCATGCGCAATTCCATGGCTTTGATCGTCGGGTCGTGGCGGTTTCTCCGGTCCTTGAATGTCGCGCGAACCAACATCGTGAGAACCGTATGGTTGATTGTCGCCTCCGCGGGCCTGATTACCGTAGTCGAGATGCTTTTCGTCCTCCTCGTCATCCTTTCGCTGGCTCCATACCCAAGCAGCCACGCCTACAGTTGCGACTGTAAGTGTAACTGCGAGGGGCACCCAGTGACTCCAAACTCCTCGTCGCGACCGCGACGATCCATGATCGGGCGACATTTAAGCAGCGCGCTGTCGCATTGCTGAGTGGAGGGAATGGCGCCAATGGCAGCAGGCGCAAGGGGCCTTTATGTATAAATAAAGCTTCGACAGTACGTTGTGCTGAAGCGATTGCGTCAAGATGCACCGTTTATTGTAGCGAGTCTCGAGGCGATTCTTCAAGATACGCGGTGGTTGGTGTAATCAGCATCAATAACACAGTGGAGCGAGCTGCAAGCTGAGGCCATCTACCCCAGCAACAACGGGTCCGCGGGCAGCCCGAGGGCCGATAAAGAGCTGGTCAGCTTCAGGGGCTTAATTGCGGGGGACTATCCAATAATCCGTACCGAGGTCGGGGACAACCCGACCACGTGAAGCAGGCTGGAAGCTGTGGCGGTGCTATGCTCACCAGCCACAAGAGGGACACCAACCCCACGTACGTACATTTTTGATGTCTTGGCGATGATTGAGTGACTCTTCACTTCATATTGACTGCAAACGGCTCAACAACAGCCTTTCGGGTTTGAATAGACAGACCGAATCGCTCACGCAACTCACGACACCAACGTACAAGACCCCCTTTTTCTCACAATTACCAGTCTGATCATCAACACCTAGTAGAGCACTCTCTACGAAATGCCCCACGCTGTCTCGATGCCCTCAACTGGGCTCCAAGCCCTGATTCTTTGCGGGCCTGGCTCTTCATTTCCGACGTTCACCTCCAACCCTGATGAGAGTCCAAAGGCCCTTCTGCCTATTGCTAACCGACCCATGGTCTGGTATGCGCTCGACTTTTGCTACCGAACTGGCATCACAGGTAAGTCGGATTGTGGTGCTTGACTCATCGAAAACCTGAATGGCTATAAGTGCCTTTCTTCGTTCGTAACTGATCGAAAAGACGGGACTGACATATGTTAGATATAAACCTCATTTGCCCGCCTACAGCATCTGCTGCTATCTCAACAGCTCTTAACACTAACCCTCACCTTACTGCCCTGCCTCTGCCACGACCTGACATCCTCTCACCAGTAGACCTTGACCAGAACACAGGTACCGCTGAGATCTTGCGTCTACCCGAGGTCAGGTCGATTATCACTGGCGACTTTGTGGTTCTTCCTTGTGACTTGGTTTGTGAGCTTGGAGGAGATAAGCTTCTTCAGTCATGGATGGTCAAGTCAGCTAGCCTAACAGACATGTTGGGAACTGCCAGGCTTTCCAATGGTCATCGATCAGTTCACAGCGGCGCTCTTGGTGTCTGGTATGACACAAAGGCGGTTGCACCAGTCAAGAAGGAGGAGACAGACTTCATTGCAACAACTCCCTTGCCCTCATCTCCTGTTACACCGCCGAGGGGATCACTCTTCTCGAATCTGTCCAAGCTTGTTTATTCTATGCCCACCGACTCTTTGAGAGATTTGACAGGAGAGAAGAACTCACTTCCGGTTCGTCACGGTCTGTTGCGTAGCCACTCCCGCGTGCGAATGTTCACAACACATCGAGATGCCCATATCTATATCTTCCCTCGATGGGTTCTCGACTTTATCAAGGACAACGAGCGACTGGAGAGTATCGGAGAAGATGTCATAGGGTGGTGGGCAAAGGCAGGTTGGCAATCAGGTCTTGCTGAGAAGCTCAACCTAGAGAGTGCCTGTGCTCAAGGTCGGGTCGAGGAACCCGAAGAGGACGAGGGTTCTTTGTCTCCCAGAGATTCAAGCCCAGACAACAAGCCCAGCTTGGGGAACCCAGTTTCTAGTGACGAGGGCGCCAACACCAGGACACCGAAAATTACGGTAGACAGCAAGTCGAGCTCATCTAACAAAAAGTCGAACTCATTCGAAGTGCCACCGATTGTAGCCTACGTTCATCCCGGTGGAGGCTCTGCCCCCTTAATTCGACGTGTCGACACTGCGCAACTCCTCCTCGCCATCTCACTGCAGCTGGCAAAGCTCCCATCGCTTGAGGAGACTGGTGGAGAACATATCTCGCCTTACATTCACGCGAGGAAGATCGCTTACCCTGAGGGTGTCAAGCCTCGTACCACCATCACTCAAAAGGACAGTCTCATTGCCGAAAACGTGACGGTCGAGGAAAAGACATCCATCAAGGAGACCGTGATCGGTGCGGGCTCACAGATTAATGAGGGTGCCAAGCTTTCTCAATGTCTACTGATGGAAGGGGTAGTTGTCGGCAAAGCCTGCAAGCTGACGCGTTGCATTATTGGAAAGAGGGCAGTTATTGGAGATGGGTCTGTTCTAACTGACTGTGAAGTCCAAGAGAATCTTCTTGTTGAAGCTCGAAGTAAGTTCCCCGACCACCGTGCCTATCAATACGCTAACCAGCAATCCTTGTATAGCTGAGGACAAGGACAACAAGCTCATGAGCTCAGAGGGATTAGAGGCTACAGAAGCCGAGATGGAAGAGGTGCTTCAGGACATGGAAGCGGATGCTGAACAAGCAGTCATGGACTAGATGGAACTAAAACTGGAGAATCGGTAAAATAGAGTAGCATGGCATATTGCTTACAGACAGGTTTCCCTGCATTCAGCTTTGACTTCACCATTATGATCATATTCTTGAATCCATGGTGTCGTTGGTAAACGTTGCGCCCATCCTGGAACTCTGACTCGAATGTTTCACTGTCAAACGCGGCACTATGAGTCAGAAAGATATGATAGGTAGTAAAATCTACTGCCAAGACCTATACGAGAGTGCAAGGACTAAAACATTGCCGGTTCTGACCTAACCGATACCCAGTGATCTTGCGATCGACTCTCTTGATACTGAGTGCCATTCGATTAAGAGATGTGATGCCGAGTTACCGGTGTTGTAGCATTACAAGGGTCAATGGGTATCTCTGCGTCCCTTTGGCCGCGCGGCGATCGCAGAAACAGCATGGACGAATCCGAGAGTTCTGATCCCTGTCTGGATTGAAGTTCGCTTCAGCTGTTTCTGAAGCGAGACCCACGACGTCGACAGCTGTGGGCCGAAATTCCTGGCGACTATCTAACTACCTAGGTAGGTAGCCAGCCTCCCTTACCTTTGCTATCCAACAACATTCAGCTAGACTTCAAACCGCACGGTTAATATCTTTTCCTCTTATTACTAAAAACTCAGACTCCTTCTTTCAGTTCGCCAACACCCCCTCCTGGACGTTGATGTTCGGCGACATACTTGACAACCCGCGCAACCGAACGGAACTAATGCAATGCAACTGTAACTGCAATCAGGCCATTTGGGGTGTTCTAATAGTAACACTTTACGCTTTGATAATATAGCATTTTTCTTAGCTCTAGAGAATCCCATATGGACTTTGCCCTTTTTTACGCCATTGTTTTCGAGCAGCTGACTCGTTAACCGAACGACGATATTCTCACAGTGATAACTCTTCGGCACTTGAACTGCAGCCTCTCAGGCCACCTTAGAAAAACTCCATTTAAAGAAAAAGAATCAGAGTTATCTCGATCGCGGCTTCGGAGTTTGTTCTGCTTCTGTTGTTTAGTTGGTAGACATGGGACTAAGAAAGGTCTAGACTCTCGGTACCGAATCGAAACGCATGTAAGATACCGCCGAAGATGAGCGTTTGACGGTAAGTGCGTGAGAACAAAGTTATCGATAATTCAGTTGAACCGCATCGCTATTCCTCGCAGGGCTACAATTATGCATTGGCACCAAAGACTAGAGTAACGTTGTTGTACGGCCCGCATCACGGGTGGCTAGTTGATTCACACCAGTATCCATGGTGAAGATTTCCAAGTAAGTCTATAAGCTCTAGACTACAGCCTGACTTCAGCACTTCCTATGTCGGTTTTGGCCCTATGTTTGTAACGCGAATGTAGTGTTGGCTTGATATTGTGAGGCCTTCAACATGCACAGTAGCTTCGTCATCAGGTCACCTGTCAGCGCCTCTTGTTGACAGAGTTCATAAGCACGTAATATGAACCCATGAAACATGTACCGGAAGCTTTCCCCGTTGCATCAGATTTCAGACTTTTAATTGTGCTGTAAGGGACCGCCTGTTCTAGGTTGTGCTCACTGAAGAGAACACATGTTGTCCATGCCCTACCCTGAAGCTACCTGTATCAAATGCCAGAAAACTCGTGTCCCTACAGGAATGCAAGAAAAAGTGTTCTAGAATCAAAATTTGTACTAGATTGACCTATCAAGCAATAGAGTTTAATAGAATTATCACTATTTTAAACTTGAACTGAGGAATTGGCATGTCTCCGCGGCTCGTTATTAGATGAGGGAATTACATAGAGGCTCTACAAAATTCAACAAGCAGAATGTGTCAATGGGGTCTGACTCTGCAAACCCCTGGTCTTTCAAAGATCAATTTGGCAGTAGTTAGCTTATTCTCCAGTTACTAACTAATTCTATTATCTGTTTGTGGTAGTGGCCTTGAAGCGCAGGAAGACCGGGTTGCTCAAAGCATATATGACAAAATTAACGAGCCAGCCCGCAGTACCAAAGTTCAGGCTTCTCAACTATTTATTTCTGTACCGTCGAGCTAAGACGCCATATTTTCCGTTATTCCCCAGAGTGAACAGATCGTCAGGGCCTTCTTTTACAGTTTACACCAGCCATTAGCTGCCGGCCCGACGTATGTCAAGCAATGCCACCACCAACGGCCAAAACGGTCATTTTTAGCCATCATTCCGGTACTATTGAACTGTGAATGTCATCGCGAGTTTGACATATGCCAAACAAAAGTTCATCGGACAATAAAAAAGGCCCAGCTATATCATCCAAATGGGGAAATCGAACAGTCTTTTGCTCCCCTCTCACAAAATAATATATAAGAGGCGATCGTCATCGCCGATCGTCGATTCAAGCTAACAGCCTCAGCGTGGCTAGTATACCTTGAGAACGCGGCTCTCTGGACCTTTGTGGAAGATCAGACGACTCCTATCGCGCGACTTACAATAGACGATATATTAACCAAACGGTCAAATTCTTGTGTCACGGGCGAAAACCTCCGCAAACTGTGGTGTACAGTCTCAGTCTTTGGGTACCCTGAGTGTGCAGCAGATAGAAACATGCAGCACGCAGATGACGTACCTAGAGCATAAGCTTCGGAAGGCTGCCGGATCGAACAAGCACACAAGCAAGCTTACAGCCCCCAAGTACGTAGTTGCAGGATAGATAAGGCTTCGGACCCCTGACTATACCCAGTTGGTGATCCTCTTTGACGGGAGATTCACGACGGATGTAACAGCGGCTGCAGTGTAACCCCGATCCTTGGGGAACACCAAAACTGCCAAATGTCATTTTCATCTCAAAGCGAGGAGACCATCGGCGATCTCAAGGTGTCCGAATGACAGTAGAGTCAAGACTCTCCATCGATGGGCCTGGATTTGACTTGTTATGACATAGAATGGACTCGGAACCGAGGTATGTGGACCGTAAGAATGGAATCCAGGTTATCATGGAGCCGACTAATATCTGATAGGATTTGGACAACATCCCAAAGATACCTACTGTACCAATTGAACCGAATGCTATCGGCGGGAGCTAAAAATCTCAGCCCTGGGAGCCTAGGAGGAGCCTGGCTAGAAGTCGTAGACCCCGGATGGCCCCCAGAGGGCAAGGATGCCGTTGTCAAATCCAATGTCCTGCCGGCGGCAACAGGGGCAATACAGTATCCGTTCATGTATCATATTTCAGTCACGACCAAGAAATTGCTGGTGTCGCTATGTTGACACCAATTGTATTAACTTGTCGCAGCTTGTTCTGCTACTTATCCATGCCTGGGTGAGAGGGGCAAACAAGCCACAGCGGGAGCCATAGCTAGCGATTTTTAGCGATTGTCATTAAGTCGTCACTACTGTACCTCAAGCCAGAAGCAGGTTAATGCTATGAATAATGGGCTGTTTTAACAGCAAAACAGACACCAAGCCAGATGGATTGACTAATTTCGAGGGAGAGAGGAAACAGAGTATAAGTTTTGTACAAAGGGAGAAAGAGACCAAATTGGTAATGAACGAGACGGTGGTTACTCAATATGGAGTAAAGGGATACGTTTGAGCCATTATGATAGTCCGAAGTAAATTCGACGACGTTGGGCCTCCTTGAGGAAGAGGATAGCTGGGAGACCTCCCAGTTGGCATCAACAAGCAACCAATCTTCCTATTCAACAGCGGGACTAGTTCGACAAAAAGCAAATATAGTGTGGGGAGCTGTCGGAGGCCACTTTCATCTGATTAGACCATTCTCAGTGTTGTGGAGTAGAGAATTCATTGCATAGTGAGCAGTGGTAGGTCAGTCTGCTAGAGCATATGACTGATCATCTTCCGAGTCTTGGAGTCCAACACAGGAATTGCATAGGTGCTAGGGATTCATGGCGCTTGGTGTGAGACCAATACTCTGATTGGAAGAGCAACTCTGCGGATGAGAGGCGGCAGCCCTGGTGAGACTGTACATTCTGTTTTGTAGATAGAGAGGTTGTAAGTCTATGATGACATGATGAGGGAATAGAAGATGGAGAAGAGATCCGACGGCAGATCTACTCCGGGGCAGCTGAAGTGTGATCAGCATATCGCATATACCAATTTCTTGGCGTGGTGTCAATTCTTTCCATCGGGTAACTCGTACATGTGCAATAACTGCGCTGGACTGAGCGGCATGAGCGGCGCTGTAGAAGCCGGCCGCATCACGGGCCTGATCTTCAGTCCTGCCGGGAAAAAGTATTCATCCCAATTTGGGTCAAGATAAAGCGTTACAAGTCGTGGAGCCTCGAACCTCTGAGTAAGTGAGCGGGAGCAGGGTAGGACCTGGTATGATTATCCAGCGTTGTATGGCACTGTAAATTGCTGGCCATGCCTGGACGTGATCTAATCTGTGCAATAGTAATTGCATTGGAGTGAGATGGAGGCTAGACGGGGGAAGTGGATATGATGAGAAGCCATTTGGTCCCAGCACAAAGGAACCTATCTTAGCCTTGAGCTGTATGAGACGTCTGTAACTTGTGATATGACGAGAGACTGTAGATGTTGGGTATGCAGTTGAATTACACTGACCATGGCCCTATGCCAGCATTGAAATGAGATATTGCCGGATAGGGATGGGGGCTGCGGCTGCTATCAGTGCAGAGGAGATCATTTTGACTTGATCTGCATACCTACAATTGAATTGAGTGATGATGATGATTGCGCTGTCTTCAGCGTGTAGCAGTGGCAAGTAACGTCTATCTTGTGAAAGTGACCTTGACAGTGAAAGCAAGCCTCAAGGTTGTAGAAACATGGCTCTGATATCGAGAGACGAAATAGCTTGGCCACTCCACACCAATAAGGAATAGGGTGTTGGCTTCCTTATTCTTTACACCCTTCCTATGTGGGCAAGTGCGATAGAGATGTGAGTAGTCCTCAGGCATTAACTGCTAGCCTAAGGCATGAATGATTGTGTCAGCGCCAATTACGAAAGTCGAATCTTGCAGCTTCAGCTAAGGTACTGCCTTCGTGTTGCTCTCTCAGAAAAAACTGATATTATCTATCACCAAAAAGCCTAGCCCAGCCCATCTCAGGTGTCTTACCAGCCATCACCAGCCAAGACGGGGGCGTGAAAATTCGCACAGTCCGATAGCGCACTCACCTTACCACTGAACTCTGTGGGGCATTGGATCTACGAACACCTCTCCCTGTATGTGCTCAAACCCCTGTCCCTTGTCTTAGTTCCTAGATTTCTTGAGGATCGCTGGGTCGCTCCCCGGAAGAGCGCCCGGCACTAAGCACGACAGACAGGAGAGGACCATTCGAAACTGACAACTAGATCAGAGGGCGCCGCCATGTGATTCGCAGATGTACGACATTATCAGGACTCTTATCTATCGGCCGCACTACCATCCCGAGCCTCGCGTTAGTACTTGTACCAGACACTCACGCAATCCACTAACGTAGTGCCCCAAGCTGTCCCTTTGTTATGACTTCAATCACCCTTATTATAGAACGTGAACACGTTCGCGTTTGCAGGGAGCATAGCAATTAACTAGCCAAGCTCCGAGATGATAACCCCTCAAACCCCTCCTTCAAATGTTCAATATCGATACAGGATAGTGTTGGAGGTATTAGCGAACATGAGCACAAGAGATATGACTAACTCCAGGGCGATCAAAACTATTGACCTCGTCACGACTCCTTTGACAAAGGGCACCGAGTCCGAATCATCAATACACTGCAGCACTAACTTACCAACGGCTTCGCCTGGCTTTCGGCCGAGACCTAGAGCCCATGCCTACCGACTGTACCACTTGCAGTCCAGTGCGACGCCAACCGAAGCCAGTGTCAAGCTTTCCGAGGGTTTGTACTGTGCTGTCATAATGAGCACCGTGCGCAGCTACGTTAGGTCCTCCAATGTGACAAGGCAAGCTCGCTACAGTACGATAGGCGAAGCAGGGTCTTAACCAAGTCCGCTGGCGTTTCTAACTATCAGTATGAACCTAATCTTCACCCTCTGCACAGTACCTTGTCCATCGGCCTCGCTCCGTAACCCCATCCGAAAAACTTCGCTCCTATCACATCTCTGACATTAGTCCCCTTAGCGCCATACTGTACTGTCCACCTTGCTCTACTCAACTTTCGGCTTCTTGACAAACAAATGCCGACAGCATCCTTGTTCGAGCCGCACGAGAACCTGGTAGCTACATTCTCTCTTCCGAGGGAAAAGGATGCATCGCCGACAAAGGGTTGGTGGCCTGCTCGTCGTCCAATGACATCAGGGTACGCTCTCTTCAAAGATTGTTCAACCTGCAGTTTGCTCCCAACGTTCTGAGACGTTTTATCGGATAAGGGTCCATGTCGATCTGTGGAGGAGCAGGTGTATGTTGTGTATTCGGATAGGAGACTCCCGCATCATTCTCTTTTCATTGATAATACGCCGCCAGGAACAGCAGCTGGTCCCTTTCGTTTCGAGTGAGACCTGCACCCAGCATTGCTTTTCATGCATAGGGCCAGATTACTCTTCTGGTCTGGATGAACTTCCAAGTACCTCACATCTTCACCTGTTGAGAGATATCGCACCACTACGTTCTCTTGCCTTTAGGTCAAGGGAGTCCAATATGGAGTACCAAAGACCATCGGATGGGTCATGTTTCTCCCAAAAGGTTATACATTCAGGAACACTCAGGAACATCTAACTTTTCGACGACTCGGCACGAATAGACCTGTCTCAGTTGATGGCCTTTCTGAGCGGGGATCTCACTTGTCCCATTCCAGGCCTTGATCATTCCTTGAGAAGCTATCCATTACTGTTGGAGGCAAGTAAGCTAGTGAAAGAGAGGACTTACAACAGACCTGGGGCGCCCACACAACCTTTTACAATCGCCTTTTTAGGATTTTGACATGGAGCGGGCGTGATTAACATCTTGACAGGCCTAGTGGCTGATGCGCGGATGTACGAATTGGAGGGCTGGCGTCAGTCTTAACCGTTCACCCCCGGGGTTATGTTCGTCCAATTCATGCAGGGACCGATCCTATCACTCTTTTATTTAGAGTCTCTCTCTCATCTCTCTGTATCGGGGTCGGCGCATCACACACCACTCCCGTTCTTGCTAGGATTCGCGGCATGGTTCAGGCTTTCAGGGCGACAGGGGTAGGCAATTGCAGAGGTGTGGTTCCAATGTCAACCGAAGAACCACCCCAGAGTCAGGGACGTGGTCTGGGCACACCCTGATCCATATCCCAACGCTTAGTCAACTCAGCTATACTATGCGTCTTTGTTCTTGCAAAGTGCTTTTGTTCCCATTTTTCGAGTCTTTGCTATGCCAAAGGTTGGCTTGAGCTTTGATCAAGTGTCTAGAGAAGCTTGCTCGGACCAAGTACCAAGTCTGTCATAGGTCCCTTTCACTGTTTCCCTCTTGTTGTATAACTAGTCGACAGCTAGTCTGGTCCAGCTGAGGGCGTTGAGGGTCCTGGCAAAACATGCTCAAGGACGGTTTATCACAACTGACACAACCTCATCCAAAACATTGCTTCTCTCTATGCGAGCAATAAACCCACAACCCACTCACCCATGGTGGATCACGCCTCTCCCGCCCTACTTGTCTGTACAGTGATCTCGATCTGAGTTGAACCAAGACTGTCGACCCTGGCTAGCATTCTTGCCCTGGGTGTGTAGGATCATAGTATTGTCTCGCGGGTCCCCTACTAGCTGCACAGGCTGTGATCAGGGATCTACGGTGGTTGAGTTTACAGTATTGTATGTCTCAGGTCCGTAAGTCGACGCAGCGTACCTCATTCCACCTCATGTCTATATCTTCAAGGGCGTCCGTCCTCGAAGACGAAAAAGCATTCCCGTTCAGACTCAGCGAACAATTGAACTCACTCAAACCTTTAATTGTTCTCCTTGACTCTTGAAACGATCTTTGAGAAACTTCACCCTTCTTCAACTCAAGACATATTCACATACATCCTCAAACAATCCCCCCTCTCAACTCTTCCTACTACAACTTCCTACCATCAACATGCAGTACGAATCGGCGGATTTCCGGTTCGAAATGGACGACAGTTTTAGCCTGTGCAGCCAGTCCATGTCCTGCCCTTCGACCACAACAAGCTTCTCTTCCGCCTCATCAGCCTACGACCCTTTCACCCCTACATCACGACGCTCAACTCCCCATGAATTCGGCAACATGGATTTTGAAGGCCCTTACAACGCAGCCTCTCATCGAGCTGAGCTGACTCCTCCGTCTTCAGCAATGGGCAAGTACATGTTTGGCCCTATCAAGTCTGAGCCTGAACACATGTCATTCTCCGACGCTCTTCCCAACACTCCCATGAAGCGGGAGCAACTTGGCTTCGAATATGACCACATGATGGACATGAACATGGCTCACCATGGCTCAATGGGATCTTTGACACCATCAAACTCTTTCGGCTTGTATGGTTACTCCCCTGATGCTTCCATTGGAGCCGCCTCTTTCATGATGACACCGACCCAGAGCCTGTCAGGCTCCGAGGCCGCCGAAACTGGCTCCTCATGGTCTTGTGCCAACGATAGCCCAATCTCTTTCTTCCCCAGCCGTCAGCTCTTCAGTGACTCTGACGCCTTTGATCTTGACCGACATTCTCAGTCCCCTCTGGATTACCCCCTGCATGAGATCAACTCGCCGAACCGTATGCGAGCTCAAAGAAAGATGATGGTGCACGAGATTCAGCAAAAGACCAATGAGTTACAGCGAGCTCAGATTCGATCATCAAGAAAGCGAGCTGTCAAGCCTGACCCTTCACAAGTTGACGTTGTTCGAAGAGCCATGTGCAAGTGCGACTACCCTGGCTGCCACAAGGCTTTCCGACGAAATGAGCACCTCAAGCGTCACAAGCAGACGTAGGTTTTACTGGAACCGTCTTTTATTAGCACAGAAACTAACACGAAGCAGTTTCCACGGCGAAGGGCCCAACCGCTTTTCTTGCGAGTTTTGTGGAAAGGACCAGTTCAACCGTCAAGATAACCTTAACAACCACCGAAAGCTGCACGCACGACCCAACAGCCGCAACCGCGGCGTTGAGTTTATCCCTGCTGCAGTCCCAGTTATTGAGCAAGAGGAGCGAAGCAGGAAGCGACGAGCACCCTCAAAATCCAAGATTGCTGAGAAGCGGGACTCTGACTACTGAGATTTTGTGATCGGTTTATCTTGGCCGGGTACCTTGCTTGAAAGGACACTACCAGTCGCCACTGGAGAGAAAAGAGACGAGCCGAGAGCGCCACGCAGATGAGACATTCAGCGTTCGACCCGCTTTCTCTTCTCGATTGGGGACACACACATAACAGACACACCTATTTACATATTTGTCCACACATTCGCATCTACACACGACGACACATAAAAGCGGAGCCGGCCAAAAGAAAGCAATTGCAGCATATGCAGCCCGGCCGTCATTTTGACGCCGCCGCGTCAAGGACTCAGGTACCGGAGCCTTATTGGAGGAATATACAGGAAAAAAGCCTTGTTGAAGGCTTAATGGTGTAATGGCATGTATGACTACTGAGAGACACGGCGGAAAAGGATTTATTTGTTTGGCATTCTTGCATGATTGAGTTGTTATTACACAACCACGGCAATACCCATGGTGTTAAGGCGCTTACTTGGAGGTTATCTTGTCTTTCTATATCGGCGTTGGGGAAATATTTTGTGTTTATTAGTTCTTTTCGATTCTAGTACCTTTTACCTTTTAGGATTAAGACTACGGCTATAGATGTCACGGCTTAGATCCAGTAATGAAACAAATCACACAAATCAATCTATCCATCTTGAACTTGGTTTTTCTCTTCTTTCTTGAATCAGTTGTTCATAATGAGTGACATGCCCGTCGATGGGTGGCTCCATGAACTGGCACAGGTGTACGGACATGGTCATTGATTGTCTAGATGAGCTACTGATTGGCTACTTTGCTGCATTTCGTCGAAAAGCAAGACCAAGCTGAAGATTGCATTGCATAGTTTGTTTGATTAAAAAGGCACGCAGATGCTGTATAAGTGGTTGAGATACGTGAGGCCCAGGTTGTGTACCAGAAATCACCCTATCTATTCGCGAATATCCAGGTCTTTAGAAGTTATCATAAATGATACACCAGCTTGCAAGGACAAATTCTCGAGGATTTACAGATAATTACGCATCAGTCTTCTAATTGTGCTTCGAGTCCGATGGACTGGCAGCAAAAGCTCAGTTCTAGCTAAGTTAGTTGGCTTGATAGACGGACCCATAGTAAATGTCTTAGATCTCGCGGCACAGAGCTTGCCGATCCGCGAGTCACCTTTTGGTCAAGAGAGCAAGGAAGAACCCCAGTCCCGGCCCGCCAAGCACTGACCTTCTTGTTGCTTCTGCAAAGGATTTTTAGATGCAGCGTAGCATCTCCCACTGCGCTGGGACGG
Source organism: Fusarium nelsonii (assembly GCA_014898925.1). Lineage (NCBI taxonomy): Eukaryota > Fungi > Ascomycota > Sordariomycetes > Hypocreales > Nectriaceae > Fusarium > Fusarium nelsonii. The sequence goes on from JAAVUC010000557.1 coordinate 34,581, forward strand.
GTCTTGACTCTCCCTCAGGGTCAGGGTCTGGGACTGGAGAGTAGGTATTTATTTCTGAGCGCCCCGATGGCTTTCGGATATGATATCTGACAGGGCGGAACTGGAGGCTCAAACAGATGTGTCTGATTCCAAGCCGAGACGCGATTGGTGGTTCTGGTCCGGAAACAAAAGTGTCATTAGTTACATGTGTCTTAGGATTAAGATTGATCTGGATCGCGGGAACTCAGAGAAGACACATGTCAAACGGTTTCTCATTTGCAAATCGCGAGGCAAATGAGACGGAGGGAATGCCAACGGTCTTTGCTTCCAGCTCGAGGAATGCTGATCCGAACGTACGCAGGAACCAATCTACCATCTTATGAGATACGCAGTGGATCTCAGCCGGTGACTACGGGAGCTCAGAGTGGAATCATTGTGAACTGAATTCCCCTCAGCAATCCAAATTGGGAACAAAACCGTCTTGAACTAAGAATGGGGCGGCTTCTAGGCTTCGCGGCCCGTGGTGGAGAGAGAACAGTCAGCTCCATACTACCCGTTGAGGAAAGCCAGCGGGATCTTTGGCCATTTAGATTGTTTCTATTCTGTGACTAGGTACTAACTAAGGGGCTTGGGGCCGTACTGAAATAGGAGCCTGCATAAATAGTGCCGTTACATAGAATGAATTAAGGAGCATAAGGCTTAATATGGTAGAACTACAGGGAGAGGAATGCAGCCCGTTTCATCGTAGCGGCTTGGAGACTTTCCACATCTGGGGAAAGGGAATAACACTAGTTTGTGATGGGATACGTAAGGAGGCCAGTAGGAAGTGGGCTGGGTGCCTGTAGATGATGCAATTGACTTTTGGGGGACAAAGACACAACATGATATGATCTGATACAACATGTTATTGCACCCATGATGTGGTTTCCTACCTGTCGATCTTGTATGAGACTAGACGACTGAGCTTTGACTCCGAGGCCTGAGTTGCGCTCAAGATTGCCCACATGAGGGGCCCTCTGGTGTTGTGTTGGGTTGAGCCGTTTAAGGGTCACTTGCATAGTGTATTATAGTGCAGTATAGCTCGTGTTATGATTCACATCGAGTTTAGCACCAGAGTGTCGTTGGCTGCCCTGAATGCCATGGCTGAGATACTGGCTGACGCAAAACCCTTGGACCCTTTTTCTGCCCTTTTGGTGTTTTATAGCACCGGATAAGGTTCTCCAGCGTCTTGCACAGACCCTTATTTTTGCCTTCGCCCGTTATGTAAAGTACAATACATACTATGCCATGTGGAAGACATGGGCGTCTGTCGAGTACTGTAGCTCTCCAATGGGTATCCTCCCCATGGAATGAGCTGAAATGAGACCTCGTGTGTAGCACCGGATCAGAGAGGGGAAGAGAATTTACTGGAACCTTACACAATATGGTCCACTTATACTCGAAACCGTCTCATTTGCGCATTTGCGGAAGCAGCTTTACCTAATCTGAAATATGGGATTTTTGCCCATAGCGGCTTTTCCTAGGGCAATCTAGACATACAGATGATCCAGTTTACGGTGGTCACTCGGTTCAACCTCCTGAAAGAAAAAGAGAATGTGACAAGTAATATGGTTTAAATGTCACTCTCAGACTGGGATTTTCATATCTCATCTCTGTCCACTTGTTCTCGTGATACTTGTCGAGAAACAACGCATACTTTGTAGTGTTGGCCATATATCACCTGCCTGTCAAAGAACCCTGCGAAACTATAAATGCTGACAAGCCGGGAATAAAGGAAAAATAAGAGAAAACCCCTGTTCAGCCATCATGTGGAAAAGAACGCCGGTGCCGAGGCTAATCAGGGCAAGGCTATTGAGTTTCGGGAATGGCTTCACGTCGTGGGGCGTGTCTTTTTTCCCCCTCCTGCGCCCGCTCACGCGGATTTGGAGCCTAAAGATCTGTGCGCCCGGCACTTGGTCAAACAGAGTTTGGGCGGACAGTGAGGCTATTGAGCAAACACGGACGGGCATTTGACGAACCGCATATGGTGATTTACAGTTCAATACCTACCTATTAGAAACATACTACATGCAGTTGTGGCAGAAGTAGAACAAACTGTTGTAGTTACCTGTTTAGGAATTTAGAGACCAAGGGCGGCCCAATCGAGAAATGGGTCAGCAATAAGGTAATAAAGGTAATGCAATGTGTTGTAGATCCGATTATCGGCCAAAGCTGACAAGTCTAAAAGTGTACGTCCTTTGATAAATGATGTGTATTATGTTGAATTGATCTACGCCGGGTTCTTGACCTTCCGAACTGCAGAGTTGTGCAAACCAGGATTAATTCAACAAAAACACAACTGACCTAACTACCAAGGCACGGCCGCATGGTCCGAGGCCATGGGTAATCATATTTCATCTTTTCTTCTTCTGCGGTTGTCCCAGGAATGCAAATATGCTGGTCGTGCAGCTAGCTACCTGGTAGGTAATTATACGAGTGAGTTGTGATAGTGTACAATGACGCCTACTACAGTACGTTTATATAGAGAGACAAGCCAGAAAAAAGGAAACCTACACTTCCACTTCGCCGAAGCTAACCCCTGTTATACTCTGCATGTATGAAGAAAGTCCATTGGAGTGGTGCTGCTATTACTGGGGAGGGGTGGCTAAATGGAAGCAGATTCTGTACAGCAGCAGATTACATGTGCATGTGCATGCGTATGCATTGCATCGCGTTGCCTAGGTATGAACTACTGTGAGTTAAGAGTACGGAAGCCGGGATATGGATTCCGTCATTCGGTCGACCTCGTGGATGTATCGTTTTGCGAAATGTGATAGATCGCGGGGGAAGAATGCGTAGAATTGGTTGGACTTTTTATGAGGAGAGACAGGGGACATTGCCTGCATTATAACTGATTCAATACTTGCCTGTCATTGTGGGGATGGATCCGAGCTGGGGTGGATCTTTTTCGACAGTTGTAATGTATGATATAATGAGTACCTACCTAGGTACAGTGAAGTGACAAA